>CM052159.1:1485332-1505506 GCA_028455555.1 Augochlorella aurata | reverse complement strand
ACAGTTCGAATCTCGAATGTCACTGTCCAGAAAATAGGAACGATTTCGCTGGCTTCGGTTCGCAGGCTCGTAAATCGTGTCGGTTGGACCAGGCGCGGGCCAGAATTTGTAATTTTTCAGCCGCGTGTTTGCGAATAGCCGGCGCATAAGCAAGCAGACAGGAGCGGCAGCGTGTTACGGTTGAAATTACAGGTCCGCGGGACGAGCCGACAATTGGTCTTTGAAAGACCGCGCGACAAACCATCGGAATAATAGCTAAACCAGTGATCATGAGGATGAAAGAGGAGACAGGAACGGAGTGGGGGCCGGAGAGTACGGCCTTTCTCGCCAATTAAATCTAATTACTCCAATTCCGGTAAGGGTAACGTCCATCTAATTATCGTTTGACCGAAGCACGTATTAATAGTAGAGTCGTGCACCAGCTTGTATGCCGTCATCCTCGCCACCAGCCACCGGTCCTACACACAGTTACTCGCAGCCCCATACAACCATAACCGAGTGCGCGTGCACGCGGTCAGCCGCATAAATACGTGCACAGGGTGTACCACAAAACGCTCTGCCATGCGACCATTCTTTGCGAAACCCTAAACAACGGGACACGTACTCGGTGGACCCGTCGGAATTCAAGGACGCCGTCGGACGTCGTTGCTGTCTGACGTTCAACATTAACAACAGGGTGGACGCCACGTGACCAAGACCGGTGCATCTACCTTCTCACAATTTATTATTCAACGATACCCTAGTACACGAAAGTAGTCGAACAGTGGTATAACTTTGACTTCCACGTCGCATATATTTAAATAAATATGCATTACAAGCTCGGATCAAAAGGTGCAAAGATCGGAGAGTTTTTTTTTGCACTTTATTTTATTGCTAGTAATAGCAAAATTAACGAAAATTGTTCTAGTCACGGTGAACTAGGTTCTCGGAACAAATCGGAGCCTTCTGCAAGGTTTCGAGGCGTTGCTAGAATCGCTGGTTCCACGATCGAATTTTCTGGATCACCGTGTATCTCGATCTCGCTACGCGCAACCGAAAAAGAAAGCAGTCATGGCGTTTTACCATGTCGGAGAACGGGCGAAGCCGCGGGGTCAACGAAGGTTAAACCGTTCTTGTAACGAGCCGGCCGGGCCGGCTGTAGCGACGACCCACGGCTCTGTAATTCCTCGCTCACGCGGTAATCGCGATCCATGGATCCGTGGAACGGCTCTCTATAGGTGACGAATCGCGCACGAATTCCGCATCCCGCGCTTTCGGCCGCGGCCTCCGCCGAAAGAGAGAAAGAGCTGCCTCGACCGCCAGATATGACCGTTGAACTTCGAACCGTGTTTCCCTCGCGCGTGGTCGAACTCTGAACTCTCGCAATTGGATCGTCGCTGTGCCGCATAGCGCTGCGATGACGGATCGTGACGCGTCGTCAATTTATCGTTTCTGGAAAATGATTTACGGTTTATTATTCTTTTTCCATGATCCAACCGCTTCTCCGCTTCGATGTAAGAGCATGTGCAATAGCACCTCGATTAGGCGAACTTTTCCTGTTATATAAGTACGATTTACGTGTTCGTTGTGAACTATCAGCGAGCAGCTTCAAACACTTTCAAAGTTATCCGAATTTAGGCGACTCCACGATGTTCACAAAATTTTTTGATAAATTCTTACCTAACTCTTGTTATAGAGGAAAGTTTCCCCTTTACAATGAGCCCCAAAAAGTCAAGCTACGATTTTTTTTCACCGTTTTATCTTGCTTCGAGTGGACCCTCTAATATCCGAATTAATTCAAAGCTGTTCCTCGGTCTTTCAAAATTCTCCAAATTCAAACACCTGTACTAAGTCTACAAAATTTTTTCGTACATTATCATTAAGGTCATATTCTAGAGCGAAGTTTCCCCTTTCAAGCGACATATTAAACGTGGTCATACGATTTTTTTATACCGCTCCATCGCCCTTTAAAGATCGGTCTCGATTATCCGAAGCCGAGGTAAAAATCTTTCGAGATGATCCAAGTTCAGACCCAGCTATCGACTATAACAAATTTTTCTCGGGATTTCCACGATGGCCACGTTATAGAGCGAAGTCTCCTCTTTCAAATGAGCTATAAAACGTCGGGCTACGATTTTTCTCCACCGACTCATCGCACCTTAAAGGAACCCTCTACTATCCGAACACGCGTTCGAAGGTTGTCTTCAGTCTTTCGGAACAATGTAACTTTAAGCTGCTCTGCAAACCTGAACAAACTTTTTTCGCGATTCGCGTCAAGGTGGCGTTGCAGAGGGAAGTTTTCCCTTTCGAACGACGCATAGAGCGACGGGGTACGAATTTTCTACACCGATTTATCGCAGTTTTAATGGACTCTCTACCACCCGGGCGCGCGAGGAGCTTTTCTCTATATCGACGATGGAGAATTTCCGTCGCCTCTATTGTCTCGAAAACCGTCTAAAAATCGCCGAGAATTTTCGCCATTGTTCCCGATCGATCCCGTAGAGCGTCGCGATTCGCGATACCGCGGGCGTCGCGGCGCGCCGCATCCCGAATAACCGTCGCATTGTTTATTAAAAATAACTGTAGTTAGCGAAAGTTGGCTCGCAAGGCGAGCTATAGTTCTAATTATGTCGGCGACGTAGACTCGGCGTAGTTTGTCCGCGGCAGCCGTATTCACACACAAGTTTTACCGGGCGCGTCGCGGCGCTCTACGACGCCAAAGGCAGCTTTGCATACGTATATGGAGCAAGTTTGAGGAACTCGAAGATTGAAAAACTAAGTCTTCTTACGTAACTGGACTCGCAACTTCCAGCCGCAATAACATTTCGCAGGATTTCCAGGTGATAAGGGAAATGAGGTCTGGAAGCAACTGCCGGCATTCGCCCGTTAAATTTCCATTAAGTCATCGAAGCGAAACCCGTGAAATATAACGAGAAACTTTCTCACGCAGGTGCGTAAATTACTACGATTTTCGGCCCCGACGTTAATCGCCCTGGCCCGAATCAAATGAACGTCGCCGTTCCGATTTACCGTCTCGGTCTCGATTCGCCTATCGCAGACCTCCTGCACCCTATCTCGACAACTGCATTTCGAAATAATAGCTCAACAATTAGGATCGGCCCTGAACTTTCTACATACTGTATTTCTAATCATTTATTCATGCCTTTATATTTATTTACTTGTTTATTTACTCATTCGCATATACGGGTTAAAAATCCTCTGTTATATCAAATAAAAATAGAGCTACATTAAGCTTCGTTTTGCGATATCTCGTTAAAATAGTCAGCGCTCAGGTTTCTTTGAAAATAATCGAAAGGCAAGGGGTTGAAAGGCAATCGCATCGCTCGCATAATTTCTAGGCTCGCGCGGTAACAATTGATTTCTGTGCGTGCACGCGGCCCGGTTTTCCGTCGGAGTTCTCTGCGACGACAAACACGCGGATCCATATCCGTATTCGTATCCGTTATCATCGTGTTGTTCGTGTCGTTTTTCTCCAGGTTCCGTTGAACCGACTCCGTTCTCGCTCCGTCTTTTGACCCGTCGCTCGTCGCGTCGCGTCGCTCCCCGTCTCTTTTTGCCCTCATCCCTTTTGGTTACCTACCATTACTACTACGTAGCTATCATCTCAGCTGTTCCGTAAACGCACTGTTTGCATCTCGTTACCGGGATATTTGTTTATGATTTGATACCGTGTTCCTAGGTCATGGCAAATAGTATAGGAGGTTCGGAACACGGGGTCGCCCGGCGCTACTTGATGCAGCAGCAGTCAGGGGTCGGTTCAACCTCGGTCCTCCGATTTTTCCCTTTCGGACCCTGCCGCCTGCACCGAAATTCTAGACAATCGAACACGGCTCGGGAACCACCGATTGCGCCTAATCGTCGCGAAGAGTGCATTACAGACCTAGCTTTATTATGAAATAAAACTACAGTTCTTTATTCAATACTTGGAATCAAAGCGAAGAGACGCGAGAGCCATGTCCTGTAACGTTTCCAACGCTTTTGCAATTTTGTATATTTTATCTAATTATTTTTAGTGTAAATATTTATTGATTATTGTTATTCGAAGGACACTTTACAACTTGCCAAGCAATCGTCAATCGTTTAAATAAACGTCCAAGAAAGGTCTCTGCCCTAATCGTAGCTTGTAACCAAAAATTGAAGTGTTTCTTCAATCGTTGTTCGACTTCTTCTCGGAAGAGCTCGTCGAATAACCGTTATTTTATGCAACACGGGTTATAACGGTGATTTAAATAACGGCGGTAGGATGCGGTGAACGACGTGCGCATTTCGTTTGGGGAAATTGCCGGCGTTCCTAATTCGCAGGGCTGTGTCGAAGGATCGATGGCCGACAGCTCAGACATTCGTAACGATCAGAACCATCGAGTATAGAAAACGCTAGAATCGGGTCTGGCGTAGAAGCACGTTCTCTGTTTTGCCGGGAAATCGGTCGGATCGTAGCCTGAAGTAGGCTAGGAAGCAATCTCGCGAGACGACAGGATCGCATGAGTCGTTAACGAAATTCGTTAACGACATTCGTGCGTTCGAGCGAAATGAGGTTGGGTAGTTTAATCGAACGATCTCTCCTCGCCTGCTTTTCCTGTTCTGCTCCCTTTTTCCTTCGCCAAGATGAAAATCGAATGAATCAGCCGATGTTATCCGCTTTCGTTTCGTTCCCGCGATTGCCCGCCCCGCCCCGAGTTTTCATTACTTGACAGATTAATGTTTCCCGCTGTCAAACAATTTCGAACGGAGTACAATAATCGTGTTCCGCGGCCGGAGACATTGTCATTAACGCCACCGGAACACGTCTTTTGTTTGCTTTCGATCGGGCCGGCCGATCCAAAGAATTATTTGAAATCCGCTGGTAAGTGCCGCGCGCGTTTCCATTTCGGAACGAATGCACCGGAACGCTCTGCGCTCGATGCAACGCTTCGCCAGCGTTTAACATTGCTCCTGGTTCGCCGACCTACGAATAAACTTCATAAAACTGCTTATAAATAATGTATAAAGTGCGAATAAAAGCTACTCGGCAGCTCGCACGAATTCACAAGATTTGCAAAATTACGGCAGCTTCGTCCCTTAGTGCGTCGACGTAAGCTAGCATAGCAACGCCGTTTATACTAATTCTTAGACAAGAAAATTTTCCTCGTTGCTGCGATATTGTACAAAAGTGTCCTTCTAATTTTAAAAAGATTCGATCAAGACGATGTTCTAAATAAATTCGCAATTTTCTAACGATTCTCGTTATTCTAAAAAATTAATAAAGTTTCCATCTCCGCCTGAATAATTGTTCCATTACAAGTACGTTTACATCTCGCAGATTCGTTCGGATAATCAAGGTTCTGCCTTCAAGTGTAATAATTACGCGCACGTGTAATTACAAGCTTTCGCCGCGACAGCCGCGGCAAATAAATTCTGTCGAGGATTAAAAGATTCGAACAAGAAGGGGGGGCGAAGTTTCTAGAATCGTGAGCGCCGGTGCTTTGTCGTCGGCTTGTCGCGGAATAAGATTGTTTATCCGGCAGAGATTGGACAATGCAAAGAGCGACCCCTGCAGACTGCGAGGCGGGAACTAGTTGCTAGAAATCCGAAATTACTTGTGACCGGATCCAATATAACTTCGCCCGACTGCCATCAGAAGCTCATTATTAATCGATAATGCGGATCGATGCGGTCTCTCGTTACGGAACCGCGCCCCAGAGTGCTAATTCAGAAAATAGCTTTTTGCGACTGTGCCCGCTTGACTTTGCGACGCTTTGAATCGCCGCCTCCTGTATACCCTGCAGTTACAAGTATAGTGAATTACGCCAAAATTCTCTCCACAAAAGCTCGGCCTTGCAAAACAGTGCCCTCAAAATACAGTTTATATTTTAGCGCCTCTTTCGACCAGATTAATTTTTAACCGTTTGCACTGCGATTTCCCTTTGAATAATCTAATAGTCTAACATTAGTAATAAAAGGTTAGTAGACCATGTTCCAAATTTTAAGTCTTTGGAAAGACGAAATTATGAAAATATTAAAATATTCTATAGACTCTTTGGATCATCTAGTGTGCGGCAATATGTGAAAATAAAATCGCAGATTTCCTAGCTCAAGTTATTAGCGTTTGGCACATTGGCCGAGCATGTAGAATCGATAGCAGACTAGACGTGCCATAATTTTCAGACCGATTAGCCCAGTCGGTCCTGCCCCGCCGCGACGACGCGAGCACGAATTAGAAGGGCGAAGCAAAAGTCTGTCGAGTCCGCGGCGATAGAAATTGAACGGGGAGCAGCGATTCGAAGCGTCGAGCACCGAGGTTGTCGCCGAGGAAGCCCGGCGACCTCGAGAGGCTATAATTACTGGTAATGAAACGTTTAGGTCGATCAAAGATCGGCGACAAGTCGAGAACAGAGGCGGCCCGATGCAGGGGGTTAAGCCGTCGTAAGCCGTCGTCGATATTCCGAGGCAGTGACTTATATCGATCGCGGCTGAGGGATGTGACGGAGCGGTCGACTAGTGAATAGGCAAAGTCATGGAGATGTCGACAAATCTGGAGATAAATGGAGAGAAAGCTGTCGGAAGAAGGTAACGACGAACGAACGAAGAAGAGGAAACGTCTCTGCAAGAAAAATAGAAGCGCCGTCGACGTCGCTCCGTCGCCGACGTCGCCCGGGAACCGATGAATTCCCTTGAGCTCGAGGAACAACGGCAGCTCGCCTCCTTTGTATATTCGAAGGATTTCCACTAATGAAATAATTAAAATTACAAAGCCCTATGTGAGGGAGGGGGGGGGGGGGGGCGAGGAAAGGAACGGCACAGACGATTCCAGCTGTAGTCTCCCGGCGACGCGTCGCCTCCGTCGTCTTTTCTGCCAGCGCGGCGCTCTTTTTACGCCGCAAATCCCCGGACGGGTCCGGGAGAACCGATCGCGAGCATCGATAGACGATTTACAAAAATATCCGTTCGATCTTGAACCCCTCGATCCAGCGTCTGCCAAGCGTTCGAAGTGACTGCAATGATTTTTCTCGATAGCCAAAGAGCAACAAGGTGTCTCTTGCAACGGGGAAGTTGTCGAAGGAAGCAACTCGCTTGCTAATCGATCCTCGCGGCGCTCGCACGACGCTTCCTGTTTGCAACTTTGTGCCGAACGATCGACTCGCGCAACCGAGCTGCAACTTACTGTATATCTAGCGCGCTACTGTTCCTATATACTCGCCAAACAGCAACAATCTACATATCTCTTTCAATACGAGTGTTCCAAGAGGTAGCAACTCGCTCGTCAACTGCGAAGAGCTAACCGCGCTGTCTCGAAGCGCAAGACTGGAGCCGCATCGTCAACGACGGATTCGCTTGAAAAAGCCGCAAGGATGCAAAACGATAGGTCGCGGAGAGGACGGCGTCGTTTGTAAGCGTCGGACGGCGGGTTTCTGCGGCCGGTAGTTTGCGGTGGCGGATTATAGAAGTGACGGGCAGCTGACTATCAACGAGGCTGAATTTATTAGACTGCCGGAGTCGGCGAGGATGCGGGAGGATATACCAGAACGATGATTATCGTAGTGATCGCAGCAGATGCGCGGCTGTCGCGACATTAGCTCGTAATAAACCACGGCGTAGATAATCGAATACACGACACGTAACAAGGGCCGAGCGCCTACATCCACGTACAACGTGTCGTGTGGTGCACCAGTAATTTAGGTACCATTGGTTTGGTCAATAGCCAATTCCTATTTGGCTTAGGTCCAAGAGTTCAAACAAACCGGTTATGTTGCTGCGAAGGGCACAAAGAGTAAAGCTTAGAAATCCTCGTCGGCCTCGGCCGCCGATTTTCCTCGTTTCCCTCTGTTACGTTACGTGTGCCTGCGAGCACACTCGCGATCGCCGCTCCTTTCTACCAAAACCTGATCCGCTTCCTCCGATTCTCTCGGTGCGCTCCGTCCTCCGATATATAGGGCATCGTTAATGTTTCAACGTCGAGACAAGGGACAAACTCGCTGCATCATTCAGACGGAACGAATGCACCCGTCGGATTGTGTCCGACGCTGATATTCCCAGATCTAAACACCGGCAACTTCTGCTGGATCATTCAGCGGACTCGCGAGCTGCTCCAGATCCACTCCGGACGCGACAGTCCCGAATACTTTCGGCCAATTTCACAGATTCCGCGGCCGCGTTGCAGTCGGAAATTGATCGGCTCTAATGGAATTTATAATTCTAATTAACGATCATTCTACAGCGTTCTAGTTTGCACGGTAAATCAGTGGAATGCTCGCAAAACCGTGTCTAAGATTTTGTACAATTGAAAAGCTGCGAGCCGTTGCAGCGTTGTCTTAGATAACACCCTTAACGAGGGCTGGGTATAAGCCGCTGCAGTCGTTTATATCTATTTCTAAACAAGAAAATCTCCTTGATTTATCTACGATCTGAAAAACATTGGTTCAGCGCGTTATTTAAAATAAATTCGCAGTCGAGATATCGACTTCCAATAATCAACATTAGATTCATCCCTTAATAATGGCTGGACTTGAGCTACGACAGCAACCTGGTTTATAGCTTCGATAGTGTAGTAAAATATCCCTGCAGTTTTAAGAAGATTGAGCCAGTAGGTTGTTTAAAATAAATTCGCAGAGAGTCCTCAATTTCCAGCGAATTATGCGAGTCCAGTCTTAAAGAAAGAATCGCGTTTACTAATACTTGGGTGAATCGCTCTAGTTATCTCGGAAGATTGAACCCGGCGCTCTTCGCTCAAGCAACATTCTATTATTCAAGCATCCATTGTCTTCTCGATTAGTTCGCATAATCGAGGTTCTGCCGCATCGATAACCGGGGGAGGCTCGTAACAGTCGCCGCCGAACGAACTAGTTTGCCCGTGCATAGAGAGGAAACAATCGGTGCCGGCTGACTACGAAACGAGTAAGAAGCAGGATCCCGGGAAGACTTCTCGCAAGCTATTAGCCGAACCGGGAAGACACTCGAACTCGTAACGATATTTCATGTATTTCCCTCGTTCCGTTCTGCCGTGTTCTTTTTTCATCGAATTTCGCCCCGGTGTTTGCCGTGCGAACCCGGTTCCACTGACGTAAGTGCCGAGCGACCCAGTTCCCGAACTGCCGAAGAATGCGTTCGCAAAACTTCTAGTCTCTTGCTCGTTATTACTTATTTGCCCGTTCCGCGTTTTCTCCTCGACTTTGTTACCTTCCCGAGAATTCCGAATCACGAACTCGCCCCGAGTCCCGGATCGCCGGGAACCGGCCCTGACAAGCCGGCGTACCCGGAGCCGAGTCGCCTAATTTCGTTTCTTAGATAACGGCTCTCGTTTAATTATATCTGCGGATCTACGAGGGGGTTGACGAAGAACCGTGACGGCGAGGCACGATCGGCCGCCGCGCCGAGCCGGTCTACTATGCCCTGGAGACCACTGACTGGCTTTATAATGCAGGACGCAATGTTTCAGTAGTGACTCAGCGACCAGCTGTCTGACAGTAGCTTATTAAGGTGCACACACCACCCTCGCTGATGTCATAAATAGTTGATGCGGATACGTGGCCGGCTACAATATATCCTACACGCTCACCGCCGGCTGGAATAATATAATATTTCCGACTCGACAATCACCTAATTCGTCCAAATGAATCACTCCAGCCGTTGGCCTAAGACTTTCTTCTGGCGCATACTTTTGCTGGCGGTGGTTGGCTTTCGCGCAGCGCCGGGATTTAACGGAGACATCTGCTTCCAATTAGCTGGTGCAAGGGTGCTGATACTCGAATATTTTAACATTTCCAAATTTCAATGTTTAGGCTATAACTCTCGAAAGACGTAGATTCGTCGACACTTGTTTCGATCGTCGGATACTGATCTCGGTATCTATTTTGTGTAACTAATTTCGACCGGTAGAATTTGTCGTCTGTAATCCGGAGGACCTGCGGTGTCCAGCAGGGTCTGTTAAGAGCCAGGGTACGCTCGCAACACGGTCGAACCGCGTTAGAAACTAGACGAACAACTGAAAGTTGCGCGCGGACCTCGGAAACGAGTGCTGTTTTAAACATGGAGCAGCCGGAACACGCGCGGCCGATAGATTTTTGGCGAGATAGATTGCTCTTTCGCGAAACAATATCAGTTTGTATTTAAATTGCAGAAGAATGTAAATTCATTCATATGTTCTTCCGCGGTATGATTGAAATTCATCGAAAATCTCTTGGACGGACCGGACGGTAACTTTTTTCCGACATATTTTCATAGTAAGGAAGAGGAGGGAGCCGCCGGGGTCGGGTCGCTCGGCATACAAAGTTTTTCATCGGGCGCAACGCGAAGGCGGGGAACAATATTTCAGGCCGGCGGAGGAGCAACTTTCAAAGCAGAAGTAAAATACAAACTTATTAAATGCGCGGGGATTACAGGAACAATGCCGAGACGACTGCCGCGGCGATTCAGTCCGCGTTTATTGCGAGCCAAGTAGACGAGGGATTAATGCCGTGTACAAATTGAAACGAACAAGAGAAAGAAAACCGAGCGCCGGTAGGCGGTGTTCGCGCGATCGCCGTAATTTCACCTACGCGGCACTCGACGTTTCCTAGAAACGGCAATATAGAACGTCCTAAAGAAAATTATCTGCTCCTGTTTTCTTTACTCCCGCCGTTCGCCGTCCAAGGGATTCCCGGAACAAAGAATTGAATGCACGCGCGTTTAATTGCCAACGGAACGTCGCCTCGCCTCGCCTCGCCTCGCCTCGCGTCGCCTCGCGTCGCCTCGCGTCGGGCTCCGAAAGTATATTCAATTTCCAGTTGACGCAACGCGACTCGCATTCGCACACGCGTCTGCGAAGTGAAATTAGAGTCATTACCAAAGTGGGCCGAAGACTCCTGGCTGCTGTGCTCGGGCTCGCGCGTTATTAATTACTCGCGATTCAGGTCCAGGCCAATCTAGCAACAATATCTGAATTTCGAAATCCACTGTCCAGCGCAACGAACGACCGACAATCGTAAATGCCAAACGAATTCGTTATAGAAATTAACGCATTGCATTTCGGTTTAATTGGTCGTACCTTATTCTATCCCATTCCATTCCATTTTATCTTATTTTATTTTACTTTATTCCTTTTGATTTCATTTTATTGCATTTCCCTGTTTTATTTCATCTGTTTTTTATCTTACCGTGCGCTACGCGAAACCACTCCGACGACCAATCCGTAAGGAAATCAATCAACTTCGTTAAAAGACAACCGAATTATCCACGCTAAATCTACCGCGATCGAAATCGTCCGGTTCATATAAATAAGTTACGGCCATTCGATTTACAATGAATCTAATCCTGGAAATTCGGCAACTGGAACAGAGGTCTCTTATCAAAATGATTACTAGTGGATCGTTGCGCAAGATAAAATTGTCTTACCTCGTCGAAACCGCGAAGAAGAATTCGATCGACGACATAATAATCGGCAGTCGTTCGAGATTAAGCGTCCGATGGCCCGTTCATCCGGGTTCGTCTATTAGCCGAGTGAGTCGGCGAGGAGGAAAATAGTTCGGGAACGAGAACGTCGAAAAAATGAATTCAGACGTGTCGTATTGACGGGAGCGTTCCCTTTGTCGGGGCAATTTACCGAGGCGGCTAATAAAAAGGCCATAACTTTGGTCGGGCACCGGAAAATCAAGCTGTCGCCGACAAATGGACACGATGTGACATTCGGAAACGGGAGAATACGAGGAAAGGACGTGGACGCGAGGCGAGGCGACGAAGCTGCGAACCGACGCGAGGCGAGGCGAGGCGAGGCGCCGCGACGCAACGCGCCGCTGCGAAGGAAAAAGCAATGCAACAAGCGCGCGGACTGGGAGACGGTTTTACGAGGCGACTAAACGGTTGTAATCTCGCGCCGCGCTTTCCTTTTCTTTTCATAGCCACTTCCGACTGAACGCTTCTGCCACGCTTCCACTGCCACCTGCCACGGGACGTCCACGGGGCTTTTAATCTTCAATGATTTCGGACTAATTTACTCCCGGCATGGCAGAGCAGTTGACAACGTCTCTCTTTTATTTAGAACCTCCTCGAAACTTCAGCTACCAGGCTCGGGTCAGTAAGTAAGTTCTCACCTCCTCCGTCTCTTGTTCCCGAACAGGCACATCGTTGCCATTTTCTGGATATATACAGGGTGTCCGGGATCAATCGCGCCGGCGTTCTCTTCCCTTGGAAACATTGGAAAGAGAAACGGAAGAGGAGAAAGTTCAAGCTATTTTCTTATCTTCTATTTTCTTTCTACTTTCTGCAACTACTCGATCTTTCAATTCGAACTTTTATTAATTAAAGAAAGATACAAAATATGTCCCCGCTTTATGAGATATCTTCGTTAACCAACACGATCCAACTCGGCAGAAACAACAACGATCGCAAAAGGCGAAATAAATCATCACACGCCGTTGCGATTAAATCGTATCGAGTTGAAAATAAAAAGCTATTTGATAGATTGATTTTCACATCGAACCTATCTGCTGAAATTCGCTGAAACCAAATCGAGTTCTTCGCATGTTTTCACTAATTTGAATCCGATCTACCTATTTCCGCCGCGAACGCATAAAGCTCCGCGGTCTACTCATTAGCAATCAAAAGCATTCACCGGCATTCATTCGCTGTTCCAGCTTCCGAAAAACCATATGGCAAGGGAGTTATTGACCGATGCCCGATTAAACGGTTCAAGAACCAGGATCCCGGGGTGATTCAATTATCGCAGTCCGAGAGAAGAAGCGGAGGCAGCAGAAAAAGAAAAAGAGAAAGAAGAAGGAAAAGAAGGAGAAGAAGGAGAAGCTGGAGAAGCTGGAGGAGGAGACGAAGAGGAGCGTGGAGCGTTAAGGGTTGCTGGGTGGCCAAGCGAGCTTGACGCGGGCCGAGGCCGAGGACTTTTGGCGAGCGGAGCGCACACGCGTCACAATCCGTTTTCACGTCAGGTGGCCCGACATCGGCGAATTTTTATTGGAATGCTGCCAGCGTTGGTCTGTCACTTCCCCTGTCCCGGAATCTATGTATATACGTCTCGAGCCTGAAGTATGTAAGATGGGACGACGTATTTATTTACAGGGCGCCGCGGCGCGGCGGAGAGGCAGGGTAGGTATCCGTAGTGCCGTAACTTGCCATACGGCTGCGGTAATGGCGATTTTATGTTGGGATGCCGAGTCGTTCTTGAGTCACCGCCGCGCCGCTCCCATTCGAACAACCCCCTCTGTCATCCGTCGCGCCGTTTCGCAACCGGGATCCGGCAACGCTACGCTCGCCTATACTCCGTGGCTCCTGAAAACTCACCCCCGCGCGCTGCACCAGCCGAGCCGAAGACCTGGCCAAAATATGATTTTCCGAATCATTCGTTTTACAAATCCAGCACGTGAGACGACAAGCTTTAATTATCCAAGCTAGTGCAACGTATCAACAACAGCACGTCGGTATTATTTGTTTTATTCACGCGCTAGGAATTTCGCGCGACTGTTTCGCGAAGTCTGCAGGCACTCGGAGGTTAATTTGCTCGAAGTAACGAGATCTCCGAGGGCTAGAATTGCTCAAAATAATTGTATTCTGGAAGAACCGAATGGTTTATGATCTTAGAAAGTCTGTAGAAGCGGTATGTCTCAAAGTAACGACGTCCAAAAAGTCCCAAACGCCTCGAAGTCGTAAAACGCGCAGAAATCTCATCGACTCAAAGTAGCGAGGGCTTTAAACCGACCGGCTCGAAGGGCAAAACAAAGTCCATAAAATCTCGGTGATCGAAAGTAGCGACATCTGCGAGCCGACCGACTGAAACCAGCGAAGGCTGCGAACCTAGAGACTGAAATGAGGGAGGTGAGCGCCAGCGTCCGTGTCAGCAAGGGAGCAAATTAAACTAAAAAGATGCGACTCGATTGCAGCGAGAAACGCTTCCTTCCTCTGGCTCGGCTCGGCTCGGCGCGGCTCGGCGAGCTCGGCGCTTCCCTCCGGAACAAACAGTGACACAAATACAACTTGTCCTAGTTCCGCGGCTCACCCTGTATGCGCCACAATGCGGCCGCCTTTCCGTTTTCCAGCTCCCTTCTCTCTCTCTGCCGCTTTTTCCGGCCGCGTATTACGCACTGAAAAACTTTTAGAGCGGCAACTCAGCTCATCTGTCCCGTCGTTTCGTTTTATCTCCGCTGGGAAAGAGAAAGAATGCATCGTCCATCATGGCCTCTCTCGATTATCCCACGGGAGGCATGTGCTCTCCTGGCATTCAGCATCCAGCATCCAGCTGAACCATGCGCGGCCACCCTTGCCCTTTTTCCTCTCTTCTCTCTCCCTTCTCGCTTCTCGATTCTCGCTTTCCCCTGTTGCGTCTCCCCGTCTCTCTTTCAGTTTGTCTCTTACCCTTTCCTCTCTCTCTCTCTCTCTTTTTCTCTCTTTATCTCTCCGGCGTTATCTCTTTGCCTTTCTCTCTCTCCCTCTCTCTCTCTCGGGCTTCCCTTATCGCAAAGTTTAAGTACGCAAAGAGTCGGCGTCATTAATTATCCTAACCGGATAGATTAAAATAGTTGGCTGCGATAGAACTGCGGAACTTCCGAGGAATTCTGGCGCCGTAAAGTGTTTCGAACGATCAAGAAACAAGCAGCCAGCCGGCGCACATACCTCTCGTTTTGCGCGCGAGTGATTAGACAGGACTTTTTAATTGGTGCTCGCCGAGGTTGTTGCGCGCGTACGGATGCCCCGAGTCGCTGAATGCTGATGCATTCTCCAATGGAAGCGGACTCGGACGATTATTACCGGGCGCGGCACGATCCTCCGGCAACCCCTCGCGATTTATTTGTCAAAGAATCGCGCGCGTTTCGCGAGGAGTTGCCGCCAAATCGAAACGGAAATGTTTCCGTTTTCATTCCGGAGATTTATGCGGATATTTTAAGTTACGACGAAAATCGGAATCGAAATTACTGTAAACAAACTTTTCAATGTTCTTTATTTTTTAATAGTTCATTACGACTGTACAGACACATTTTTAGATAGGAAAAAATGTGTAAATGTCGTAGAAACAAATTTTGTAATAGAATTTTATATTGTTTAATAGCAGATTGCTGCGAGTGCGACGCTTTGAAAACTAATGCCCACCTCTTTAATCTCTAATGGATCAACGAATGTCAATTTCCACTAAATCGAGCAGAGTCGCGACATTTATGTCTGTTGCACCGTTCGCGCTCGCCGCGACGCGAAACAGCGCCAAGGGTGGTCCGGAAATCTCTAAAAACGCAAGATGGCGCGAGTCCAAAACGGGAGCCGGTTTCCCGATAAGCCGGGGGAGCGTCTATCCATCTATCCGAGCTGTACCGCGAGGTACGTGGGTGCGGTCGCAATTTGTGTTCGAGCAGAAGTTTGCGTTTATTACATCGCCCCTCTCAGCGGGAGAGGACGAGAACGGGAGCGGGCCACGACACGAGACACGACGAGACGCGAGACGCCGCCGAAGGCTTGTTATTACGAGACTGAAGCACGCCTGTTTATCCGTAGAATCGAGGGAGGACGAAGTATGCTCACTGAAAAATTCATTAACGTGCAAATTGAAAAGCGCCATTAGGCGTCTCTATCAGAACGCGCGCGCGCGCGCGCGCGCCGAGCCGAGCCGGTTCGATCCTTTTCTTATCCCCGGTCCGCGACCGCGGCCGAGCCCCGTCGGCGGATATTAAGAAGCTCGGGAATTTATTAGATTCTTTGGTGTCTTCGATAACGTCGTTTCACGGGTTTAAAGCGAAGAACGACTGATCGGGTCAAAGGTCAACCCTTGCTTGCCGAGCCAACTGAATCCGCGGGGCGCGCAGGCTCGGTCTTCGAGCTGTCACCGCTCCGCAAAGAACAGTCGTACAACTATGAACTGGGGCTCGTTTCGAAGCTTGGAGATTCTACTTGCGCCGTGCATCGTTTCTTTCCCTGTAACACGCTCCTGCATAACGTAACAGGTACGAAACTGGAAACATGCGCTTGGAAATTTTGCGGATCCCAGAGAAAATGTTCCTACCCCGGTTACCGGCTCGCTAGATCGCGGGGAAAAATCGTAGAAGGAAGCGAGCTAGGGTGAATCGAAGTCGAAATTCCAAGCTTTAAAATGAGCTTAGTTTCGTGGTTCTACGATTTTTCTCCTGGAAACTGTAGCGGTTTGAATATCGTCGTGTTTTTGGATGTCGCGAGATCGCGAAGGATTTCGCTCGGTCGAACTCGTCCCTCGTTTTTGGCCTATAAAGCGACTAGGAAAAATCGTAGAGCAAGTTTAGAGGTGTCGTTGGAAAGAGGAGGCTTCGATCTTCAAATCCATGGTGCAGTCTGACACGGAAAAAATTTTTCAGCGAATCGAGAGATCAACGAGTTTGTAGAATTTTCGAGGGGAAATGTACCCTCGGTTTCCAAGCCGACGATTCGTGAGGAAAAATTGTAGAGGAAAATGAACTGTAACCGACGAAAGTAGAGGCTTCGAGGTTTAAAACGAGCTAGAATGTGCCGTCGTGCGATTTCTGTTTCACGAAATTCCGATATGGCGAAGTGTAGACGGTCGGGACTCGCGAATCGATCAACGATTTCGAATCACGTGGGGGTCATGCCGCGCCGATTCGATCGCGGCGTATTATTCGACCGATCCGAAAGGAAAGGAAAAGTTCGCTGCCCGGTGGAAACGAGCGTTTGATTAGCCGCGCACAATCGGGCCGGCGTGCGTCGGATTTCCAATAAACGAATAATTGATAATTAATCATTGAAGCCGAGCGGTAAGAAACGCGCGATTCGGTGCAGCGCGAGCTAATACAATAGCAGGAGCCGGCAGATCGCGTACTTATTGCTCCGATCTACCTGCGGACGCGTATGTATGTACTACAGCAGCAACTCGCGCGTATGTACGCGCGGATAGGTATGCATACATGAATGTCGGCTGCATATTTTCGGCAGCGCAACGCAATATCAACGTACCACAAACCGCGCGCGCGCTACACACGCACACTGCGCAGCACACCATGAAATCGCATATTACATGTTCATCGAGGCCGAGGTATACTCGTGTTATTCGGTCCACGCGCGAGCGCGCGCGCCCACGCACACACCGCCAAGCGTGTACGCGCCGGTTACATTTACCTATTGCGAACTCATGCATCACGTATTCCCCAGCTACCCTCATATCACGTGTAACCGGCGCGTACATACCTGGTGCGGGCGCAATTCGTGATTTATGCAACGGAATATTAACAAATTCTTCGGCCCCTGAATTGATTCGGCTCGTCAGAAAAATTATCGCTCGAGGAACTCGCCGGACGCCGCTCTAATATCCCGCTCGTCGACGCGCGGCTTCGGAAAAACAAGGCCGCCGGACGCTTCTCTGGTTCAATTAACGCGTTCGCTTTTAGCCTCGCGCGTGTGCAGCGACCACTGTCTTGTATTTCACGCGAGGAACGTCAAGTACAATTTTAATCGAGTACCCAAACTTACGAACCATGGGGTTGCTTCGAAATTCATTTTCAATGCTTTCCCATGGAGGTATTTAAACGTTCTACATCGCAAATGAAAGCTTAAAGTTCGCACTTTATGACTGATCGATTCGCAATTGCCGGAAAATTCGATGTCCTGGCGAAAATTAGTAAAAGCCAGTCGACAGTTCCCAGAAGCAAATTCTATGGACATAAGGATGATTCAAAATAATTTTGCAATACTTTCCCAAGGAGATGTTACAACTTTCGAGATCGCAAATTGGAGCTGAAAGATCGTACTTTACGATAGATTAATTTAGGTTTGTATAAAAATTCGTTGCTGCCCGAAAATTGTGGAAAACCGGTCGATAGTACCGGAAAGAGCGTTTCGAAGGGCCCGCGATTGCTTCGGAATAATTTAGCGCTTTCCCACGGAGATATTTCAGCTTCTGAGACCGCAAATTGAAGCTGAGAGATCGTACTTTGCGATAGATTCGTTTAGCACATATTGAGCAATCCAGTTCGAGGATAAGCAACGAATAAAGTCGGCGGAGTGGTTGGATTCGTTGAAACGGTGGAATCGATCGAAGTCGTCGAAGTCGGCGCAGCGAAAAACCGGAAGCGGAGGGAGCTCCCGCAGACGCGTGTGCGAATGATACGCGGCGAATCGGCTAATGGCTATATGTGTATAATATATGCGGAATACTAGTCTAGCAGCGGGGACCGGCAGACGTCAGAAACAACCTCGTGCCAGCGAAAATAATGGGGGCGGGAAACGAGCGAGTGCTCAAGAACACTGGCGCAAGTACCAGAGATGCGGCTGAGCGATTACGGCGTGAACCGTTTCTCTTGGCTTAGGCTCCCTCGAAGATCTATGCGCGAGCCACGAGCCACGGATCCTGATCGTTTGTTGCCTTTTTTTCTTCCTCGACGGCTGGAATCACGGCACCGTAAAAAACATCGCTATTTAAATACTCTGAAAGCTTTTATTTCTCTAGAGTCTCGAGTCTAGAGTCTAGAGTCTATAGTCTCGAGTCTAGAGTCGCGGCTGCCTCGCGATTCGATTGGTCGGTCTGGCTCGATTTCGATTTCGATCGCCACGGATCCCCCGCCCAAGGTCGTCGATCCCAACAACGATCTCTCGTTGAACGCTTTGCAATTGTTGCAAAGCCTTTCTCCTCTTCCTATTTGCTCAGCTCCCGCCCGGACGAGTGAACTTTCGTCGACGTCCAAAAACTAGCGAATCGCAGCGAAGATACTCGTTTTCGCGGTGGGCGGTAAATTCCGAGTGGATTGCGACACGCCGCGGCATTGCGGGTAATATCGAGACTAGAATGTCGCGGCAGCAGACAAAATCCGACACGCGGAACTCTTCATTGCAGGTTCGCTAGTCGCAACAGCTCACGGCGGCCAGCTCAGAATGCCTAACACAGCAAAACTTGGATCCGTTGCGGTGTTCAGGGTCGTTCAGGACGATGTCGCCATTTGACTATGACATCAAACAGGTGGCATAACATAACGGCAGAGTAACGACGCGGGGTGTCGGGCCGTATGTACACCTTCGACTATACGCCGCCGCGCTATTACACGGCATTAGGCGATTACCCCTTTACAGAGCTGCGACACGCGGGAAAACAAAGCGAAATTCGCGTCGCAGATGACGGCCCTCGATATCTCGACGATTTGTGCTGTTTAGAGATCAGAAGAGTCATGAGAGACGGTTCTTCCTTCCTCAGATGGCACAAAGACGTCTTAAGGACGTCCATTTTAGGGCGCAAGACGTTCAGACAATTTTATCTTGCCCTCTTCTTCTTTATTTACCTGTGCTTATATTTATTTTATTTATTTCGAAGCCTCGTCTATTTAGCGAACGATAGATTCCATCCAGCTGCATCGGAAGCTACTCGCGACTCGAGCTCCTAGTTACTCGTCGGACACGCGCGATGACAAGTGGCATCAACGGCCGCGTCTTCTCTGATCGATTAGCAAATCAATTCCGGTCCCCATCGTTCACTTTCGCAGGGAGACGGGCGCGCTACAATTTATCGCATTAACTTCCGTTGACGCCAAGTTTCCAACACGTGGTCAGGCGCGCCGGCTCCTTTCCAATCTTCTTTATTCGACGGAAGTCTCGGGAGTTAGAAACTGCCAGCACGCGGTGCTGTCCACCATGTGGTCAATAGCGAACAGATGCCGGGTGAGGAAATGGAAGAAAGTTTTCCGGGAGACAAAAGGCCCCCCTCGAAACCGGTATTTAGAGTCGTTCAACGCCCGTATACTTTTCATTTCGTTAATCCCTCCGAGAAGATTAATTAAAGAATTTCCGCCCGCGCCTCTCCCTCCCCCCTCCCTCTTTTTTCTCGCTCGTCCTCTTCCGACGCCCTTACTTTGAAACCGAATATTCCACTCGGACGGGGAGGGGGCAGCGACGCTCTCCAAGCCCCAAATTGCTCCTTCTTCGTAACTGCTGTCCTAAAAACCGAGTTTTAGGTCACGTGATTTAACTACCCTCCTCGTTCCGCGCAACTATAAGTTGAAAACTGCGGGAACGCTCTACCGGCCGACTTCGGATTTCTTTCGCGAGCTCCTCTCCTGGGACCTCCGCGTGGCCGGCTCTCCTCGAGCCAAAGATCGAGTCCCCGCGACGATTGTCGCGTCTCCCCGCCGAAAATTAGCCGGTGCGGCCGTCTAGGTCGTCTCAAGGTCGAGCGACGGCTTCCGTAATAGGATCCTGTATCTTTTTATCGCCGAGAAAACTCTTTCGCTCGGAGCTATCGACTTTGCCGATTTTTTCTCCGCACG
>CM052159.1:1235877-1482128 GCA_028455555.1 Augochlorella aurata | reverse complement strand
TAAAAGAATGCTAGAGACAGCGCCTCTAGTGGCGATACCTGGAAGCTCTTTTTAGGGTCCGTACAGCGCCAATTCGTCCAGTGACAAAACGCCCAAACTGTTAGCCAAATACCGACCGAAAAGATTTACCATTTTGTCGATAGCTGGCGCCACCAGTTAATTTCCAGGCATTTACCTACATCGTTGGTATTTTGCAAAAACATTAATTATGACAAAATTAGGACATAAAAAGCTAAACCCAGACAATGGAATTGTTTAAAATAATCTATAGTATGGATACCGTATACGAAAACAAGAAAAAGGCCTGGTGGCGCCATCTATCGACAAAATAGTAAATCTTTTCGGTCGGTATTTGGCTAACAGTTTGGGCGTTTTGCCACTGCACCAATTGGCGCTGTATAAACGCCCGAAAAAGCTTCGGTATTTTGCCGCAAGAGGCTCTGCTGTCGAACAACTTTTTCTTGCCAGAATTAACATTGTAACATATGAGGAAAGCGGTAAGAATCATTACCTTTCGAATAAAAGATAATATTTCATTCCTTGCAAATTAACTGATTTTACTTCTACAACGGAAATCAGCGACATGAACATTCGCAAATACAATTCTCTCCCTTTTCTTGATTTCAAGCCATTTTTCCTGCCCCATCGCTGAGCAGGTGGTGCCCTAAAACGACGAGAACGAAAATAAGGTGCTAAAGGTGACGCCATTTTGCGACGTTACGGAGGAAACTCTGTGTCTCTGATTCGATTCTCATCATGCAAAATCAGAAACGTGGACGTGGATACGTGTCTGCTCTCTCGATAGAACAAAAGCGAGTAATTGTGCAAAAATTAGAATGCGGAATTTCTGTATCTAGAATAGCGTACGAGTACAATATCCATCCGAGTACCGTACGAAAGATCCGAAAGAAAGGGCTTCCAGCGTATCAGGGTCCTGATGTACAGAAACGGAAAAGGGTCCGGAGGCCGATGTATCAGGATTTAGACGCGCAATTATATTCATGGTACCGAGACACGAGGACGCTGGGAATCCCAATTACGAACAGTTTGTTGCAGAAGAAAGCGCTTCAGATCAGCAAAGACACTAGCTGTTCGTCTACGTTCAAAGCAAGCCACGGTTGGCTCGAGAAGTTTAAAATTCGACACAATATACGTCTGCTGAACGACTTCAATGAAGAAGAGAGCACCGATGCATCGTCCGTGGAGAAATTTATCGAAGAATTCCACAAAAAGATGGAAGACGAGAAACTGCAGTGGCATAATGTTTATAACATGAACGGAACGAAACTTGGGTGGAAGTTCCTTCCCCCGAAAATATTGGCAGAATCCGCGAGATTGAGAAGCTTGGGGAAAAAAACGCAGAACGAGGTGGTCAATGTAGGTTTATGTGCAAATGCAACTGGGTTACACAAGTTAAAACCACTGGTCATAAGTAAACTTAAGAATCCAAGAGTATTGAAATGCTTCAAAGATGACATGCCAGTAGTGTTTAAATTCCATAAGAGATGTTGGATGGATCAAACGGTATTTCTAGACTGGTATGAGAATGATTTTAAACCAGCTGTAAAAAGTTATCAGTCCGAGCATGGTATACAGGAGAAAGTTATTTTACTATTGGATAATTATCGGGGGATCAAATTAATGGAAGAATGCCATCAGGACAAACAATTTGAGATTGTGATTTTACCTCTCAATACTACAGCATTGCTTCAGCCTATGGACCAAGGCATAATTGCTAAGATGAGAAAATCGTTCTGCCTCAAAATGTTGCAGAAAATGACAGAGTATAATGGCGGATTAAGCGAATTTTACAGTAACTATACTATAAAAGATTATGTAGAGATAATAGGCGAATCGTGGGTAGAAATTAACTCAAGAATTCTTAGGAACTCTTGGAACAACATAACAAAATCCTCTGAAGAAATAACAATGGAAGAACATCTAGATGAAGAGGATGAACAGATAAACGAGTTGATTGCCATGCTCACAGGCCACGACGAATGCCTAGAAAATGAAACAACGGTAATAACAGATGCTGAAGTACAGTTTTCCGAGATTGATGCTGTAGAATGCCAAGAAGTATATGCAGAGGAACAAGAACAAGTACAACAAGAAGCAGTGGTACAAGAAGAAGAAGAGGAGGAGGAAGAGCAGATTGGAGAGGCCGAACAAGAAAATAAATGGAGTGCAGATCTAGAGATAGCTAAAGCTTTCGAAGTGCTACACAGGCATACAGAAGGAAAGCCAAAATATGTAAGAACTTTGTTGCTGAGTGTAAAACAGGCATTCGTGGAAGAGGAGACTCCAAGATATCGTCGAAATGTTTATATATAGAATGCATTGGGTAAGTTTTCTTTATATTGTTAATCTATCTTGGAACTATTCCTAATCTTTTAATTTTTGTTACAGGATAAAGAAAGGAATTAATACGTGATCACAAACAATGTCAGAAAAAGGTTTTTTACTTATAATCATCATTCTTGATGGACAATTCTTTATCATGTTTATTCATTTATTTTATGTTGCAGATGTTGCCTCTAATCAAATCAAAATGAGGAATTCATGTCAGACACATGAATAATAATCGGAAAATTTAATTTCGAAAGTCCTCTTTTGTAGTGTTTTAAGTAAGTTTATTGCAACATATCTTGTAATAAATCAGTTTTACCGTTATTAAATTATAATGCCATTTATTATTTAGAACATGCAGTTTGGAGTCAGTATAAAAAAAGCCTGCTTTACACATGGATCTTGCCAAAGAAGGATACATCTATATTAAATCAAATAAGATAAACTTGTACATTTTATTCTACTGTTAAATTTTGATTAATACTATGCTGTATGACCTCAATTAATTTACATTTTATATATGGGTACATTCGATTTAATAAACATTATTTTATACAGAAAGTCAGCAAATTTTACTTTTAACACATTGCGCCAAATGACCTCATACATATAAAACACCTCTCCATATATATATACAAGTTTCCCTCCAGTTTCTGCAACGAGTTCATAACGAGGGAATCCACCATTTGTATGAGTCGACATAACCTAAAATTATGTCAAATAAACAAAGACCATGGTTACACTGAATTCTGAAAACGAGGCAGATGCAAAGATGAATGAAATTAATGAATCTGAAAAGAAGCGACTGAAGTCATTGAAACAAAAGAAGGAATCGTTTAAAGCTAAAGAACTTGCAGTGCAACATGCACTGAAGAACTTGGTAAATATTAAAATTCATACATTTTCATTCACGTGTATTTAATCAATTTTAATACGTTCTTGCAGGATAACAAATTGAACAAAAATAAAATAATATTTGATGAAAATATTGATGAAATATTGGAAACCAAGATTAAAAAGAAAGCAGTGAAGAGGAAACGTAATTTGTTTGATGATACTGTTGATGAGGATGGAGATAATAATGAACCAGTTTGGGATATCAATGATTTTGAAACTGACAAAAAGGTAGTGAAGCTGTTCTGGTTACAAGCTGTTCAACAATGCTAATTATTACAAATTAAATATTCTAATTTTAGAGTCGTAATATTACTTTAGGAAATGATGAACGATTTAAAATAGATGAACGTTTTATGGATGATGATCATGCATCAGAAAAGGATAGTGCAACAGCAAACAACAATGAGACTGACCTGCAGAAAGAAAAGAATATGCAGTTGAATATTCTAGAAAATATTTTGGGCAAACCAATTCAGAAGAGTTTAAAAAGCAAAGAAGCAAATAAAGATCCAAAGACTGCAAAGTAAAGGCATAGAGAACAAATGATATAAAAAGTATCTTGTACCATATTTGTATTACAGTCTTATATACTTTAATTTTTTAGGAAACAGATGATTAGATATGATCCTACAGAAAGCAACCATAAAGAGTATGAAATTGCTCCACAAACATCTGAAACAGACACAAAAAAAATTAAGAAGAGGAAAAAAAACAAAGATATTACGGAAAATACTGTGGAAACTACTCCTGTGGAAGTATCAAAAGATATTTACTTCTCTGTATCAGACTCATTGACAAAAAGCTTGAAAGATGGAGGTCAATTTAGTTTATTAAAAACATTTGGGAAAGAAGAAGTTCCTGAGAAAGGTTGGTTTTCTTCATGATGTAGCTTGTAATTTACAATGCCTGCTTATTAGCTTATATTTTTTTAATGCTTTTGTATATTTTAAGAGGAGCAAGTATATAATGCAACGCCTATAGACTCTAAAAGTAAAAAGTTTCAATTTAATTTTGATACGAAGAATCCATTTAAATACGATTCATCCGACGATGAGAATGAAAATAAAGAAATTGAACTGAAGAAAGAGGTGCCACAGTCACATGTACCTAAAGTAACGAATAAATTTTTCTTTGATAATAGCGATGTACGTTTTAATGGTACGTGAATTATGAGAAATAACGATAAAGAAATAATCGCTTTACAAATATTAATATTCATAAAATTTCAGAGGCAGTGTCGTTCTTTTGTAAAGAATCTATACCGGATGAAGAGTTTAAGAGCCTTAGACGAGAACTGAAACAAATTGTACGCACGAAAATTCGTCATAATGTAAAAAAACGTCAACCATTTGGATTTAAAAAGAAGGTGATGGAGCAAACTGCAGGACACAAAAAAAGAACCTAGGCAATGAAATTAAGAAATTTATTTAACTTGATTAAACCTTTTAGAAATCTTAACATGAACACTAAATTCGTACAAATGCTTTCCATGAAGGAAAATGAAATATTGTAAAAAATATATATATATATATCTATAATAATATATGTATACTGTATAAAATATTAATTCCTAATTAGGAATTCATTACTTCGTTATTTGCCATTGCAAATCGAATAGTTTATAATGATCGTGACAAATAATTGTCATTGGTTCTTCTTAAAAAAATAGACTATAACTGACCAATAAATTCGTAACTTGTATGCATATATCTTTCTTGATTTTAGAATAAATTAGATTATTCTTCCTAATTAATATTAAATTAAATCTTTTATTTGTCCCTGCGATACGTCATTGAGAGTAACTTTAAAAATAGTTTGTGCGGAAGTCCACGCGATATTTGTTGTATGTGTGTATTCAATAAATTGTACGTCTCTTCTTCGTATATAGCATATGTGTTTGGCAAACCGAGTTCATTGTAAAGCTGTACAACGCGATTCACTTTCTCTTGATCCGCGTGTCCGTAACATTCCTGCATATCATTAAAAATTATTATCCTTTATACAGTTTAGATTAGAGTCCGGTGATCAGGTCTTATTAATCATATACTTACATCTAAAATCTTCCTTTGTTTCGGCGTTGTACGTTGCAAAGCTACAACAACGAGCCACGAACATTTTCCTTGTGATATATCCGAACTATCTTTCCCAATAACACTTGTATCACCATAACAATCTAAATAATCATCCTGCACTTGGAACATGTGACCCATTTCTAATAAAATAGTTTTTGCTTGTCTGTACATTTCTGGATCTTTTATACCAGCCTGCAGTATTATAAAAATTGTATAAATAAAACAATTCGTATTAATCAAACAGAAATGATTTTGTAAACTTACAAAATACATGGCAGCTGTGACTGGCAGTACACACGTATAATAAGCTGTTTTATATTTTACAATCGCGTTATATCGGTCCATTGTATAAAGATCTAAATTGAATTTCTTTTCATTTCCACTATCCATTGCCATCATATCTAGAGACTGACCTGTTATGGTTTTTAACGTAGACTGCAATGAATACATTTAATTATTCAGTAAATTCGTTTTAACAATCGTACGAGAACTAATTACTTACATCTAAAAATAAGTTCTGAAGATTTGCATAACATTCTTTCGTTTTGAAGTGTATCCCTAAAAGCTTGTATATATACATTTTGATCAATAGAGCATCATTAATAGCTGCAAGTCCATTATTATTTTGTAAATACCAACATGTCTGATTACGTCGCATTAGCGAGCGATCTTGAATGTCATCAATTATTATAAAAAAAGATTGTAACTGTAATAAAGAATTTTATAATTACTTACATAATATTATGCTGTATGGTATGAAGATAAATTCAATTTAAAAATATTGCAAAGTACATGCCATTTCTATACACCAGCCTAGAATTCGTGCTAAATGTAAGTTTTCTTCTGTTAATTGATCTTCTGGAATTAGAGTTTTATATGCAAGTACAAGCGCTAATGCCCTGGTCTTTTTTCCTGTAGGTACAGTAAATTGTAAAGCCTGGAAATAAAAAAAATGTTTAGTTAACATGTAATGATATTTAAATGAGAATTTCTTTAATTTATTTATCATTACGAAATTTCTTTTGCTCAAATTACTATGGTCCCACTTTTAAGATATTGTGAAAGTGATACTAACACTACATTGACATGTTTTCGAAATATTTCTTGAAGCAAACATTTTCTTAAAACCATTATTTATTGTTTTCAATAATCATCATTTCATCATTAATGGACAATGTTATTTTATTGTTTTCGATTTATAATAACAGCACCTTTGCCATCCTTTTGGAAACATCTAGCATATCATGATTACGGTCAACATCTGTGAGACTGCGAACAATATCCGGCCATATAGCCATCATTTCACGACTTTCATCTTTAATGGTGAATGTAGAGTGTGAGGCACAGTTCAGCCTTTGCACATTTGCACATGTTAATCTGAAAAAATAGAAATTTATGCAATTACAATGTATTAAAAAATTATTTAATTATACGAATGGTAAACGTACGAATAAGAACTACATTTCTTTATGTCTTTGAAAGAACGCGAATTAATTGCTTTAGACGCGGTATCTGCGATATCCCGTTATTTCGTATAATAGATGCAAATTCGAAGTTTTAAAACATAAGCACTGTATTCTACTTATATAATAATTAAGATTATACAATTAAACAATCATTCATAAATATTAAATTTCAATCAAACGGAATTTCGCGTAGCATTTATTTATTGCTTGCAAGATGAATTTATTCCTGACAGTCTTATTTTACACCTTATACATTGATGTAGCAGCATGACAATGAAGATGCTGCAAAAGAAACTTGTAAAGTCTACCGTCTAAATTTTGTCAAAGCCGCAATTTGAATCTGTGATTCTTTCTAGCAGAAGAAAAACAAAATAATGTCGTAAAATATCGAGAACGACCTTGATAAAATTAAAAGAAAAGAAAGCAGGACTCACAAGAATTATCAGCAACCCTACTCGCTTATCTTAACTGAATTATTTCGGATAAGAAATAGTGACATAATTTACCGTGGTAATAAACGAGATGAATAAATTCTACAATTTATGACACTTGTAACCTGAAGATTTTTATTCATGACTGTACATACTCATACACGTGTGCATGTATTTTTATTTAGAATGGTAATTACTGTTCTTTTCAAACATGTAATTTTCATACTAAATCTGCATACAGCAAAGCTTCCTTGAAGCAACTGATGTGAAAAAAAGTTCTAATATACGAGTAGACTAATTTTGTATCAGTAAGGATGTAAAAACATTCCTATATGAATACGTTAGTATGCATATATGTATGGAAAGGTATATGTATCTCTGTTTCCGAAGCGTGTGAATTGTATACTAAAATAACATTTGAAAAACTGAGAATCCGTTCCATGGTCGACGAAGCGTATCATGGAGAGATCAGTCAATTGTTATGTAAATAATAAACCGGGTACAGAAACGGTTCAATAGGTTAGATCTATTACTTAACAACATGTTTCCGATTACATTATAATTACGATCAATGTCAATGCTTGAAGATAACTCGTCGGCGAACGACCCTGAGCAGAAAGAACCTGAAGAGAGATCCGAAGGAGATGATTCTGAAGAGAGATCTGAGTTAAAAAGATCGGAAGGATCTAGAGAGAGCTTAGGACCGGTATGATACTCAGGATCGCTACATTCTTTCTGATAACTTTCCTTTTTTATCAAATTCTGTAAAGAAAGTGTCTACGGGTCTTAAATCCGGAAATATTTATGGAATTGAAATTACATTTCCACTTCTAAAACCATTATCTCGGCTCAGAGTCCAAGGTCGCTGTTCTAAATGCCGGACATAGGAAAAACTTTGGAAATATTCAGCGATAAGTAGTATTTAACAGTAATGATATACAGTAATGAATTTGCTACACGTGTAGCATCGCATATATTTTCGCTATTACTAACGAAAAACGCGGAGGTGAAGCGAGAAAAAAAACAATATTAGCGTAATGTATTAATTAAGATAACTACACACGCTATCTAATATCTAATTTTACGTTTCGATGATCAACAGATTATTATCGCGATTCTGCTAATTGTTTCTCTATACCATTTACAGTTTTTAAATAATTTTAGTTCCACTGCGATCTATCGTTAAATGAAAACGTAGACAAATTTTTAACATCAACATTATAATATTATATACTTCTCAATGTTTATGTAACTTTTATTTTCTAAAAGATCAAAAACTTCGATATTAATTTATCGCTGTAGGCCTCGAATCTCCGATCACGCGTTACCTATCATTTCAAGCTATGAATAGCATTAATATTAAAGAAATAATTGAGCAATTTTTGCTTCGAATATTCGACGAAATTTATCATTTTAAATTGTACTATAAGAATGTAATTTAACGCAGGCTGTGGAAGAATTACTCGGCTCAGAAATAAGCAGATCCATTACTGTGGTTGTAACGCATCGTGGAACACAGACAGTAATACATTGCAATCCTGACGTGAGCAAACATGACTTCATTAAAATGCTTGTCGATTCGAGAATATAAACGCAAAAATTGGCGCCGTTTGTAACGTAAGCATTACATGCATTTGTACACGCGTAGTAACTTTTACGACTAATCGTGGTACCGATAATAATAATAATAAATGTTTGAATAGGAAAACATAGATAATAAAACATCGCCAGTCGAAAAACATCGACACTAAATAGCTGACTGCTTTCGCATTTCTCTTTCAGCTGTTGATGATACATAATTCATAAGTTTGTTAGAGGAATACTTACTTGAAATATTCCGAGAGAAATACGTTTCTCCTGCTGTACGGAAATTCTGTTGCGACTTGATGAAATAGACGTGAAGTATTATAGTCTTTAATATGCACAGAATTAACAATTTTCCATAGAAAATCTCGTTTAAACAACGATAGAACGTTCTTTTGTAAAGTAGACGTCATATTTACGTATGCAAATATATCCTAGCGGTCCGACTGTAACCACTCCTCTCGTAGTAGAATAATAACTAACTATGAATGTATCTTGATTTGTACGTGAAGCATAGACGGTGCGTATAATGTGAAACTTTGTAAACAATCTACACGTACACGCACGCAATCAAAGCAGAAACCGATACACCAAATCAGAAAATTAATAATTGACACTTGTAAAAGAAATGTCAGAACCGGATAACGTTACCGCATAACCTAACGTACCCTGGTTAACGTTCATACTAATCTGCTCCCATAAAAACGAGGTGCGCGCTTTTATAGCGGTGCCGGTGTTGTTCGTGCTAAGATTCACTGAACGAAACAAAAGATGCATAAATATTCATTTATTTAAACATGTTTCAAATTTATTCCACGCAGTATGTATTTTAATTTTAATTTACACAGAATTTATTTTTATAGATTTGTTAGTTGTGGTTGCATTGCACATTGCATAGTAGCGCCAATGCGACTTTGTCGGAAGAATCCTCTACTAATAGGGACAAAGTGACAACACATACATCTCTATGTTCTCATGTACAGTATTATTGTAACTACGTATATTTGTGTGGGTATAGAACACAATGTCATTTTATGTACATGCCCACCGATCATGCTACTGATCTAATAACATTGTAGATCATTCTGTTACGTCATCGTGATCCCTATACGGCCATATTTTCACCAGGTTTCCCCTACTGACGGCAACCCTGGCGAACTTGGACCAGCCTTAATTCACAATAGACATATTATTGTTATATAAATATTAAGAACACATACAACAGTTTTAACACTAATTTCAGAATTACTGCTGTTTTTGGAAAAATGTTACGCCCTATTGCAAACATAATTTCGTCACAGGTATGTACAAAAATTATTTATATCGTAATGAATAGAGTTTTTGGTTACTTTTTCGTTGTTCTAACCTCTTGTTGTCAGAAAATAACAAAGTAATAATTTTAGAAACCGAACTTGTTGTTGCGAACTTTGACTGCGAAAGCAAAGTCGCCGAAACCAACTAAGCAACCGGCATCAACTGGAAAAGTCAAAGGTCTCAGTGACAATTGTGTTAAGGTTCCAAGTCAACGTAAGTTATCGATATGTTTACATTTTTTATATAATCCTTTTTCATATTTTAACGAAGTCATAATGTATTTGAAAGTTGAGAAACTTTTAATTTTCCAGCGGTAGGTCCTGGCGCTGCCAAAAACAAAGACTACAAAAATCCAGAATATTTTTGTTATCATGTAGATAGTTTTGGAGAAGCAGAAGTTGAAATAGCACCATATAGATTGCCAGCACCTTCTAACAAAGTACCTTTTAAGCCATAAATGAAATTAGTAATGTTATTTATAATAATGTAATAAGTAATATAAAATATATAGAATAAATTATATTCAAAATAAAGGAAATTGAAATTTGTTGCTTCTAGAACTGTTCAATTGCATTGTATATGCACATAGGTACAAATTTAGGCCATAGAATAGATATTCGAACTTGACTGACTAACGAATCACTGCTGCGACAGTACTGCCACCGCGGCCAAAAATAAAAAGACTGCCAGCGAGTGTCAGCACGTTTGTACATATGCATGTGTGTATTTCTGCTTGTTTTCTGTCTACCTTTCTTATCGTCCTTTCTCTTTCTAAGTACATAACCTGTGGAGATCAAAAATTCTCAGTACGACAGGTACAAAAAGTTACAGTGCTAGAGGCAATACATCGTATTGTCTAGGCCTTTAAATACGTCATCGTGATCTTCGTACACTTATGTTTCTCCAGCCTTTGGTAATCCTGCGTACATAGATTGTCGTATCTGTATACTGCGTAAGTATATATTATTAAAAATTATTTTTAATTTACTTACTATAACTTATTGTAAACACATATAAAATTGTTTATGTTATTGTATAGACTTGGAGAAAAATAACAGAATTCAGAGGACAAAATTTTGAAGCTGTGATAAAATTGATGTTTGTTATATAATATCAAACAAGATCAATTGAAGGAACAGTGCTAATCAAAATGAAATGGTTTGTTACAGATCCTTAAAACATGTCAGCATATAGGGCTAAACATGAACCGCTAGATCCATGGAAGCATATAAAAGCCCCTACAATTATGGCTACCAAAGTATCAGCATTTGTTGCACTATACGATATAGCTCTGAGAAGTCAATGTAAAACGTTTGCACATGCATTAGGTCGTATAGGATATATTATGATTCCATTCCCTGCCCTAACTATGGCTTTCCAGGGTGTGGCATACACAGCTGCAAGTCTTAGAAGCAAACATGACTTATGGAATTACCATTTTGCAGGTGTGTAAATATTTCTACCACATTCCTTATTACGTACAAAACCAGTTATGTTCATATTGTAGAGAATATTCTTATACATTCTTATAGGACTTTTTCTTCTGCCTGTAATACGCAAGTGGTCAGCCTTGCCTATAACAAGTATGGCTGGCCTCTACTTTTTGGCAGCTGATAAAATAACTTTGTTCAGTGCAATAAAGTTCGCAGATGGCATGCCACGTGTACATGAACCTATTTTGAAGCCAGCTAGAGTTCCATGTCATTATGATTAAACGGAACAGAACGTAGTTGTTTGAAAATAAGAGGTGTTATTAAATACTGTGTAATGCATAGAACCTACATTGAAGTATAATCTATGTCATTACTGTTCTTAATGTACATTTATTTATATATAACTTCATTAAATACACAAATCATCCTAAAAATAGTAGTTTTGTTAATATTTAACTTAAGTTAATGTTTCTCCTTTTGTAACCTGTGGAAATGGCAATGATAAAGATTATAAGTACATGTAGATTATATGAAGACTAATCAACAACAACTTACACATGCTTCAAGATATTCTATCTTTCTTTCTAGGGTAGTCAATTTTTCATTTAATACAGCTATTCTTGATCTGCAAGACATATCTAAAAAAAGAGGTTTGTATTGATTATTTTTAAGTAATTCCGGATGTTCAAATCCAAGTATAATATATCTGAATTCAAACTTTGCTAATTTCATGTTTAGCCAAGATTAGAATGTTAAATAGTTCTGTAAGGTGTACTAACAACAAAATTGTATAGTGTTGTCTTACTGCCATTCTTGCATTGCTCGTTAAATTTGAAAGATCAGTCAATCAATTTGAAATAAACTAACAAACTTCATACTTTATGGAACAATTTATCTCAAAAATTGCAATCTTTTTATCCAGATGCCGAATAAAATAATTTCTATGTATTACCAAAAGAATTAAGGAAATCGGTTATCTTTTGAATGCTACCAGTTATAACTTCAATATATTCACGATTTGCCCAGTCTTGCTGAATTTGTTTTTGGATAGCTTCTCTATGCACAGCGGCCATTTTTTGACAATACGTTTGTACCATAGAATATAGAATACTAGAAACTTAGATCTGTCGTCGTTTGATATTTCACAAATTTTTAGTGCGCATGCGCCCGCAAATATGATTTTAAAATATGATTTTAAATAAGGACAAGTGATTGAATTATCTATCAACAAAACAGCCCGTTGTCATTTTGGATTTGTGCAGTTTGCGGGAAAGACTGGGACATTTTGTACACGTTCTTGTTAACAGTAATTTTATTAACAAAATACATATGTTTTGCTAATGTTGCTACAAGTATAGGGGAAACGTAGTCGTGAAGAAATGACAGTGATTTATGTATATAGTAAATAGCAACAGATGAGCAGGGTATGATCATGTTCAGTCTTAGATTTATGACGTCACCAAGCCAACAAAAATATATGTATGTCATACGTATCTACTTACGCCATCTTGTCCCTAGGATACGGAATTTATCTAGAAACGCTGCATACGCCTCTTGCAGCGAAAAGATGCAATTAAAAATTTGCTCGTAAGTGAATGTTTGTAATCAGAACTCTGTTGTTTTTGTGGATAGTGTGTCTTAAATAAAGTAGATTATCATACGAACTGTGGTACCGTTCATACCTATCATGCTGTTTACCATGTTTTTTATTTTATATTTCATCAACACTTTAAGGCTGCAAAAGTCAAAGTGTATTACATCTTGCATGCACCTAAGGCAGAAGAGGGTTTCGCCATTTTAATTTTAATTTGCATACAGTACAGTGCATAAATAGGAATACGAACATGCGTAAATAAATGCTTTTGAGATCTGACTAATAGCGTGGATATCTTTCTCAGTTTATATATTGTTAAACGCATTGATTGTTAACATCGCCAACTATATCAAATGTTTTAAAATTTCTAGATTTTGCTAGTATAATATCTAACATTTCTTGGTTTATATTTTTCTAAAGATATTAACGCAATGATGAATATTTGGATCAATTGATTTTTAGGATTCCTTGTACATAAATACAAATAAATTCTTCAAGTATTTAGAACAGAATATTTCTGTGTAATTTTGTTTCCGAATAGAAACATATGTAATGTTTTAGTGTAGTCCGTATTCCGAAAGTTTGTTGTTTTATGTAAATCAAATGATGACCATCCAAATTTATGTTTACAGCAAAACTATCGGAATTTTCGCTTTCGGCAAATCTATTTCCATGCCAAGCTTGTTATGACTCTGAGAAGATGTTGTATTTCGTCAATAATTCGATATACATGCGAATTATCTAAACAGCTGTGCACTTACAATCGTGGCGCGAAATACCATATCTTTCAAGGTGCTTCCTTATCTATTGGTGGCCATCGACAGATCAGGTAGCAAATAAATATAAATTTAAATGGCCTTTTCTCGAAATATAAAAACTAGTAAGGTAGTACATATTACAATTTTATAAATAAATAATTTAATAGATAGATGATCGATTGCTTGGAATGAAAATGTTTATAAGGAAACACGAAATATGTTGTATTGCATAATAATATGCTTTACTCTTGTTCAATATTTGCTGTGTGAAATTGTTACAAATTTATACAATATAAATGTAAAAAGAAATGAATAAATAAATAAATAATTTCATAGGGCAGATGAAAAATCATTGACTTATCTACCATTTTCAACAAATATGGCTTCATCGAGCAAGTCGATGGACAAACAAGAGTCTACTAAGAATCGACTTGCTTTAGAAAAGTCTCCATACTTATTACAACATGCGACCAATCCTGTTGATTGGTATCCATGGTGTGATGAAGCCTTGAAGAAAGCAAAGGAAGAGGATAAGTTAATTTTCTTGTCTGTTGGTTATTCTACATGTCATTGGTGTCATGTTATGGAGAAAGAATCATTTGTAAACAAGGAAACTGCTGAAATTATGAATAAAAATTTTGTTAATATCAAGGTCGACAGGGAAGAAAGGCCAGATATCGATAGGATATACATGACTTTTATCCAGGTAACTATACAGGAACTTTAAATAAATTTGGAAAGACTTCATAGAATAAAGTATAAAAGCTACTCTTTAACATAGGCTGTGTCTGGTCATGGTGGTTGGCCAATGAGTGTCTTCCTTACTCCTGATTTAAAGCCCATAATAGGAGGAACATATTTTCCTCCAGAGGACCGATATGGACTCACTGGATTTAAGACCATTTTATTGAATATTGCCTGGAAAGTATGAAACTGCCTCTTTATTTTTAGTAAATTACATATATAAAAGATATATTTTTATACGTTTTATATTCTGTAGTGGAAGCAGATTAGGACTAAAATGATTGAGTCCAGTTCTGTTAATCTTCAAACTTTACAAAATATTTCTGAGATTGCACAAACGTCAATGGTAAGATAATGAGGCATCCATTTCTGCATGAATATAAATCATTTAATTGTTGATATATCTGAATTTATTATCGCTTGTTAACTCTCTAATATAGATATTAAGTCCACCACCTATGGAATGCAGCATGATCTGTGTCCAGCAGCTCATTAGCGAATTTGAACCTGAATTTGGTGGATTTAGCTCAAAACCAAAATTTCCACAGCCAGTGAATTTTAATTTTTTGTTCAGCATGTACGTGCGTCAACCTACCGACGATCTCGCTCAGAAATGTCTACACATGTGTACATATAGTTTAACAAAAATGTCGTATGGTGGTATTCATGATCATGTAGGTCAGGTAAGAATTTCAAATTTAAATGTATGCTGAAATATGAAAGTCGTATGTTTGTAAATTATAATCCTATGATGATTTTTAATTAGGGTTTCTCGAGGTATTCTGTAGATGGAGAATGGCATGTTCCACATTTTGAAAAGATGTTATATGATCAAGGTCAACTAATGCAGTCTTACGCGGATGCATACCTGGCAACAAAGGATGTTCTTTTCGCTGAAGTTGTCGATGACATCGCTACCTACGTGCTAAGAGACCTCCGGCACAAGGTGTGTACTTCATCTATGTGTGCATGTGCAGTCCCCTTTATTCAATATGTTTTGTTACACATATCAGGAAGGAGGCTTTTACAGTGCTGAAGATGCAGATTCGTATCCGACGCATGATGCGTCCGCCAAAAAGGAGGGCGCATTTTATGTGTGGACTGCTGAAGAAATTAGGTCGGCTTTGAATAAAGAAACTTCCAATGAGAAAAACAGTTTGTATGATATTTTTCGTCATCATTTCAATGTTGAAGAATCCGGAAATGTAAAAAAATATCAAGTACGGTTTACAATACATACATATGCTTCTATCTATAGCCTATTTGCATACTATTCTAAAATTTATTGACTTAGGATCCCCATGGAGAATTGAAAGGGAAAAATGTACTGATAGCATACAACGATATAGAGGAAACGGCAAAACATTTTAATCTCACAGTTGGAGAAGTGAAGAAGTACTTAAAAGAAGCATGCTTCATTTTGTACGAAGCTAGGTCTGCAAGACCACGGCCCCACTTAGATGATAAAATAATTACGGCATGGAATGGTAAATAATTATTGTATATCCTATATGATGAACCACATTAAACAACTTGTAAAATATTACTGTATCCATAATGAACTTCTTCAGGTCTCATGATAAGTGGTCTGGCCCGTGGAGGAACTGCAGTGGGCAATAAACAGTACATTGAATGTGCAGTAGAAGCTGCTAAATTTGTTGAACGTTATCTCTTTGACAAGTCTAAAGATGTCTTGCTCCGCAGTTGTTATCGTGGCGATAATGATGCGATTGTACAAACGTGAGTATTTCACTAGTGTAGTACTAGTTGGTCTACAACTAGTGTAGTACTAGTTGGTTTACATCCTGTTTTCACGTTCCTAGGAGTGTACCGATAGCAGGTTTCCTGGACGACTATGCGTTCACCGTGAAAGGATTGATAGACCTGTACGAAGCCAGCCTGGACGAGAAATGGTTAGAGTTTGCTGAGAAACTGCAGGACATTCAAGACGAGCTCTTCTGGGACGAAACGAACGGCGGATATTTTTCAACAACATCGTCGGATCCTGCTGTAATTCTACGGCTGAAGGAGGGTACGCTTAAGTACTTTCGTGATAATTTTAGCCCGGCGATTAAAATTCTCTACCGCTACTGTGCGTTAGTTGTGGTCACGTTGAGCTATGAAATCAAGGAAACCCACATTCTGTAGTAAAGCCGAGCGTGTCCAAATATTTATAGCACGGTCTGCTTAGTGTTTCATTACGTCCGACCATTAAGTCTATCAACCCACGGTAATTTCGCTCGGCTGCTACGATATTAGATCAAAACTTGAATGGAGGAAAAGGAGATACGATATGTGTTTCAACGAGATTTATCACCTTACAGTCCACGACGGAGCAGAACCATCCGGTAACTCGATTGCCGCTGAAAATTTACTGAGACTAGCCGACTATTTGGATCGCGGAGAACTCAAGGATAAAGCTGTACGTCTGCTCGGGGCGCTTAGGCGCATGCTGATGCAGAGACCTATTGCTGTTCCTCAACTAGTATCGGCGCTTGTTCGGTATCACGATGATGCAACACAGGTGCGTGGAAACCACAGAAATATTTGGGTCTATCATGTAAAATCCGGTGTGGCTCTAAGAAATCTGGATTTAACCAGAGATGGACAAAGTTAAAAGTTGTGAAGGACCTTGAAGCAAAGTCTTACTTTATTCCTAGCAAGACTGTGTTAATCCGAGAACCATTATTATCCGACAGTTTCAGCTTTTGAGGAATTCAATATTGAAAATGTGTTAAGTTTTCTAGCGACCTTCGTGTAGCCTCGAGTACCAAAAATACAATTGCCCGGTCTTCTTCAGTATTTTCTGTCTAATTTCTGCTATTATCAACATCAAACCAGATATTTGAGGTGCTCGCGGTAGTTTAGATTCTGGAAACTATTTAAAGCAAATTGGTGAATTGTAAGTAGATGTTTCACACTTTTCAGATCATCATAGCCGGAAAACGGGGTGCAAAGGACACCGAGGATTTGCTGCGAGTAGTCTACGACCGTTTGATACCTGGAAGAGTCCTCATCTTGGCCGACCCAGACGAAACCGATGGTTTATTGTCCCGTAAAAACGAGCACATTAGCAAAATGAAAACTTCGAACGACCAAGCCACGGCTTACGTTTGTCGGCGTCGGGCTTGCACCCTACCCGTAACCAGTCCCGATCAGTTAGCAACCTTGTTAGATGAGCAACGATAAGGGGATACTTACCAAATAGTACTTTAAGTTCACGAAATTGTTCCATAGTTACTGTGATTATAGCAGATACCTTCTGCTGGTGCATATAAAAACAATGTTATCTACTATAGACTAGTGGTAGTGTCAAATTGTTGCCACAAAGTAATAAGTTATCTCGTCTATTGTATACATTATATTGTTATCAGGGAATCGGTAGAAATAATGTTGCATACAATTGTATATAAGTGTTACCAATAAAGCAGAAATGTCAGACTATCGAATGGTCATTTTATACAATTAAGGACTCTGATACATGATGCATCGATTGGTTTATCATGTCCTTGGAGCTTGTACAAGCTACTCTTGGAATTTTATTCTAGACGTTCTCTGGACTAGCTTATCAAAACAAAAAAAGTCAATAATCTATTCGGAAGTTATAATATTTTCTCAGACGTCTTTCCTACACAATAATTCTGACTTACACTCAGTGAGTAAGTCACTCTTTCCAAGAGAAACCAGTTGGTTATTGTTCTACTGAAATAAAATGGGAGTACAAAGGTATCACGTTAGGAACGTGGTTCCATTTAGGTCGATGACAGAATACACTTATAATTCCCAATAAAACCGGTGGTTCCCCGGCCATGCCAACGTATTGGTTCTTGATCATCGACAGACTTTTGTCGGGAACGATGTAGCCGCTACAGCAAATTTCTCGTGTCGAATTCCAACCGAAAATAGCCGCAGTATATAAACCGCCAGAAGCGAACCGAAGAGAAGAGAAGAGAACACGTCCGAGAGAGAGAAAGAGAAGGTGAGAGGAAAAAGAGGGTAGGAAGCCGGAACGACGATCTCTCGATCGTATAGCTTTAGGAAATCAGAACGGAACACGTGTATACGATGTTTGGACCATCTTTTTTAAAGCTAGATCTTGGGGGCTCATCAGAGAACATTCACTCTTTAGAAGCATGAATACAGAGAGACATGACTAAGGGAAGATACCTTGAGAATTATTGGGATAGGGACTTGATGCTGCATTTATGTCAATCACCCTCCTCAGAGGTTTATATTTCATTTAAACAAAATTACCATCGAAACAGACATTTGTTTAAACAAAAAGCCTACTCTGTAATAAGTTCATCGATAGATTTAGAACCACCCAGCAAAGTAAGCTTATCAGTTTCAGAAGAAATTATTACATTATACGAATCGAAATAATACGATAAACTAAGGGTGCAATCATCGCCGCGTTTGGACAGCTGATCTTTCTCTTGAACCCCAAACTTCCTAAGCATCACGAGTGCCTGTTAAAGCGTATGCTATCATAAAGAAATAGAACTATTGAGGAAAGCCCTATCAGAAAGGTGGCTAGACCAGGTGTTAAACGACACGAAAGCCGAAGCCCCCGCGATGTCTGGACTGAAAGCCAGTATCCAGGCTCGGTAGTGATCAGGAGAGAAGGAGGGCAGGAGGAGCGTGTCTGCGTAGTAGGAGGATCTTCGGATCCCCTCTAGGAAGGACGCAGGAGGTCACGAAGCGTTCGCGCGAGGGAGGCGTAGACAGCGACGACGCTGCCGTCGACGACGCCGCCGAGGAGCATCGCGACGGCGGAGGGGTCGCGCATGCGTTTCGTTTTCTCGGCGAGGATGTTCGACGTTTTTTTTTCAGTCACCGGTCGACGCTGCACCGGGCACCGTCGACGCGCCCGCTCTCAGCCTGAGCTGCTATGGGTTCTTAGAGCACAGGTCCTCCAGGTGGACTGATTCCGACACCAGGCGTCGTAAGTTGCGCACGATCGGTCCAGCGACGGAAGGGGGACAGCTTGATCTCCCGATCGGACCAGTTCCCGACCCGAGCCCGAGCCTGGGAGCCACGCGACCCGCCACGCGCCGCTCACGCGCTCCCTAATCGGCCAGTTCGCGCCTAACCGAGAGCCCGAGAGCCCGAGAGACCGAGACCGGCCCGATGATCCGACAGGGCACGCCGTGCTCCGACCCGTTCCGCCGCGAGTGCTCCTGGTAGCAGGTGAGACGCCCGAGCCGGCCCGGCCCGAGCGCGGCCCGACCGCGGGTGGCCCGAGCTGCGTGCCACCTTCGCAAGGTGAGAACTGCAGGTGAGAGGGACTGGGCAGGCGCGTATCGCTAGACAGCACGCACCTGGATACTCGTCGGCCCTCGTAGAATGCGGCCAGTGGACTGGCGGCCACTGTTTCGATCCCGGGGCTGCTCCGGGCAGGATAGGCCGCAGGATAGATGTTCTTCCCGCCGGTAGAACCAGCCAGAGACCGTGCAGTGCTCCCGTGTCGCTGGAGGTGTCCGCGCGCCAGGTAGAAGGCCGAACAGGCTCGTCAACATCGCCGAAGCTCGCCCTCGATGTCGTTCGTAGCCTCGCGCCGTCTGGTCTCGTCTTGGCTCGGAGCCGCGAGGACATCGCTCGGGACGACCCTTCACGCCGAGAAATCTTCCAGCGACCCGCTACCGTCCCCCACCTCGGCGCGGACCGAGGCCCGCCAGGCCCGCCAGCTCCCTCGTTGTTGAAGCGGACCCTCTCTGAGAAACCCCCCAGCGGAACCAGTCTCGACAATGTCGCTGCATTATCCCCAAGGGTATCGGTACCGCTCGGCCAGCAAGCCTGCAGGGCTAGGGAACGGCGAGCAGGGGTCGGACAGCGACGTTGCCGAGCTCAGCGACCTCGAGGACGACGAGGACGAAGACGGGGGCGGCCAATCGACCGATAGACGCATCCTGCCGCCTGATCCCGAAGACGACGAGGACCCCGAGGACGAGGACGACGAGGACGACGATGACGACGAGGACGATGACGATGACGAGGAGGATGGAGAGGAGCTACCCTATCCTGGTTTCATGCCGGTCGTGCTGAGGTACCTCGACCAGAGCACACGACCGCGCAACTGGTGTCTGGCGCTCATCACTAATCCATATCCTTTTGGAACGTTACCACTGCTGAACGCCGTTCGCGAACGGTGATGTTGTTGTTGTTATTGTTCTTGATATTGTTCATGTTGTTAATGTTGTGGGGGATGGGTGCTTGCTCGATTTCGGGGATCTTTCGTTCTTGAGCCGTTTAGGGTAATACATGGGACTAGGATGTTGGGTAAAGAGGTTTGAACTGTGATGTTTTACCTGTTTCAGTGGTCGAGGTACCATTTTGGGTCGGGTTGATAAGGGAACATAGCTTTTACCAAGTAGTTTGTCTTGATTTAGATGGTTTGACTGTTGGGTTGGTTGGGTACCATCTTGTATTAGGCTGTTCAGGTAGATAGAGTTTTCCAATTAGTTTGTCTACTTTGGATTAGCCTGTTAGGGAGAACATAGTTGTTTTCTAAGTAGTTCGTCTTGATTATTCTGTTTTGGTTAATGGATTGGTTGGGGTACCATCTTGGATTAGTCCGTTGAGGGAGAAAAAGTAAGTAGTTTATCTTGATTATGCTGTGGTGCTGGGTTTTCCTATGCCATTCGTCTCGACTGTGTTCTAATCATTTTTGTACATCGCTTTAGGGGAGCACTAAGTTCTTTGAAACTAGATTATTTTTATCGAGTAGCACTATGTTATATTATATACTAGCAGAAAAAGTTCTGAAACTTGAAGATCTTACCTCTTGCTTTAAGTAAAACCTACGAATATTCACTGTTGTTTATCAAAGCACAAAATTAGCTGTGCATAGTATTATTAAACAATGCTATTCGAGTATATTAGAGTTTGGAATTTGATGCGAGAAGAATTTTTCTCTTCTCCAAATGCGCCATTTTATGACAGAAGTATAAAACGAAAGGAGTTCGGAATTGTTGCATTTACTAGCAACTACTAATGATATTTTTATTCTCGAGAGCCACGGTGCAGCTAATAATTTTTTTCATGGCTTTCTGGGTCGAAGACTTTTTTCATACATTTTTAATTCTTTAATGGCAGTAAACTGCTAACCATAAAACTCGCTCGCCAACAGTCCTTAAGAGTTTTCCGCGGTATTAACATCGGGAAGCTTTCTTCTGCATCGAAGTTCTTAACGTGATTCATCGCTCTTCTCTTGACAACTCCGGCTGATACTTTCTTCGATTCCGTCGGAAACTACCAATTCGTTGCCACGCAGCTTCCGTGACACGCGAGACCAATATTTTTGCAAGAATCGTTTTCTCAAAATGTCAACACCAAATTGTGAAGTGAAATTTTATAATAATCATAGTTAAACAAATTTTTCTATTTTTGATACAGCTTCGCCATGCTTTTGTTTCCAGCGTCCCAGTTTTTAAAAACTGTTGGAAATCGTGTTCTCTAATATTTTCTGATTTTAATACTCGAATCGTTGTTAATCAGAAAAGACAAATCCGTTTAGGAAGGCAAAAGACTGCACCTTTTGAAACAAATTGCGCGCCAACGTATCAAAATGTCCTCCAGTCACGTCGCGAAACGTACGAGTTCGCATTAAAATAATTCCACCTTGATATGGATAAGTTTCTTGTTGGCTTTACCTGCAGTAAGGTTCTCACATTTATCTCTATTTGAAATTTACTCCCTCGCAGCGTGAATATGAAATATACATATATATGTATATAGCCTATAATATATATGCCCTATAATATCGAGTGAATTCTTCCGGATCCAATTCAGATTCTCCTTCTCCATGGCTCGTAAAGTATTTTTATTGCTTCGGGGATTTTTAATAATCCCTTGCTAGTCGATTCTCTGGAGAATTTATTTGCCGAAAAATATTTATCGCTTCGCCGTACCTACGACCGGCCATTTTAATTAGTTCAACTTAATTGTCTCTGCCACGTGAATTGATAATCTCTTGCCAGACAATTTTCTGGCGAATTTATTTTGCGAGAAATATTTACTGCTTTGGACGAATTGGACTAATCACACGAATAATCCAATTAATTGATATCACGATAACACGATCTATGGGCATGGGGATGCTTCGAAATAATTATTCGACACGTTTCCGTCAAGACTTTTACACTTTCGATATCGCAAACGAAAGCCAAAAGATCGTACTTCATGACAAATTATTAAAGTTTCGTAAAACATTTCGAGGTCGCGTCGACAATTTTGAAAACCCGTCCAAAGTACTCAAAAACATAACTTCGCGATACGGACTAGGTTTCGAATGAATTTTTCACTGCTTTCCCGTGGGAATTTTTCGACTTCTTAAGTTTCAAATTAAAGCAGAAAGATCGTACTTTATGCTGGATGCGTTAAAGTTTCCATAAAAATTGATCCTCCCATAAAAGATTTGGAAAAATGTCTCGTCGGCGCCAGTTGACTAAATAAACGAGCAACACGGTGACAAAAAGTATGCGGAGAAGCGAAATGAAAAATTCACCGTCTCGAATAAACGATCGCCGCTGTATTTCGACGCGAACGAGCTGTTATGGTCGTAAGGTGGTGCATGGGATCGGATCGGTGGCAGGCAGGCGCTCGCTGTGCTGTTCCGCTCGGCGCAGGGTTGGCCCGAAGGCGGTTTAAATAGGTCATTGATTGACCTATCCCGAGACAAATCCCAATGTGCTTGTACGGACACTGGCTGACACGCCTGTCTACGTATTTTCTGTCCCCCTTTAAACGTCCCTTCGCATCGCAGCGGCGCGGCCGCGGCCGCGGCCGTGTTTCGGGGCCTGTGTGTGCGTGCGTGGCCGTTTGTGCGCGAAATTACGGGGTGTGCAGGACGCACGTGGTCGCCGGGCAAAGTTTAGTCAGCGGTAGCTAGCATCGGAGCAACAAGCGCCGGCAGAAAGATTCCCCATTGTGCGGGCGGACAATGGACGGCTGGAACTACCGCGAATGCGGGCCAAGCATTTCGCAATTCTCCGCCGCTTTTATCCCCCGTCTCGTTCCCGGGGCTAGGAACTGAACAAACGTCCTCTTCTTCCTCTCTTCCAGCCTCCCTTCGACGCTCCTGTCGCGGCTACCTTCGCCGAACACTTATCCGAGAAGCTCTTCGCGGAATTCTTCGCCCTATCTGTTCCCCGAAAGGCGAAAATCTCCTCCCGCCTTTTACCGGGCTCGGCCTTCGACGGATCCTCCAATATTGTTTAACACCGTCGCTAACGCCGGGCTAGTCTTTGCGATATTAGGACTCTGCGATATTAAATTTTTGTATTCAAAAATAAACGATACAATTTAAAGTCTGAAATTGTACGGAAAAGTGTTCAGCGATTCGTATAATTTATTTACTGTGAACAATTGCATTGGCTCTAATTGATTCCACGGAACTCTTGTCTTAGCAAAGAATAATAATTATTTTATGAACGATAAATGTGTAAAAGGAGAATCGAGCGTGTACGTACTGTATAATGTCGAATCGATTATCTTCTAGCACGAGCATAACAATTTGGAGAACTCGAGTCCGAGGTGCACAGAAACGCCGAACGAAATCAATTTTCTCCCCGCGCTTTCGTTTCCGTAGAATTAGGTATGAAAATTGGAGCTCGCGGAAAACTCCGGCGTCTACTTACTATTAATGATCCGTAAGGGCGCGATTCCGTTACACGATAGTTTCCCCGGAGCTCATTTTATTTTTTGGCTCGCAGCCCGCTTTCGGAAGCTCGTTTTTTCGTTCGGTAAACTATCTCCATTAACGGAATTTCCAAGCGCAGTTGCGCGGATAATTTTTGACCGTTCAAAAGTTTGATCGAAGATGAGCGAGCAGCAGCTGACGCATTCTTGGTGCTCCGCGCACTTTAACCATTGTTTAAACATGCTTCGAAACTATATCATCTTCCCCGGGGAAGTTCACGAGAATGCTATTATGTAAATGAAAACTGTAGGAACTATCGAGGCTCGAGCATGAAACGTTTGCGAACTTGATAATTTGTGGTTACTCCGAAATTGTTCTTTCCCTAGAATGCTCTACGGAAAAACTCTATAGGAAATTACAGATTCGTTTAAACAATTATTAGGAACAGCTGTTTGAAGTTGGAAATTCGGAAAACTGTCGATATTCCTTGCAGATAATTAGAGAACATATTTCTGTCCAGCGGTGACGAATACGTCCAGTGTCCACAAAGGTGTAGCCGGAAAGATAAAAAATTCGAACGATGTACTCCGTCGCACACGAATGATCGCATTAAAACCAAAAATAAAATTCGGTTGCCGAATATTACAGTTCACCGCGTTACGATACCGTTTCTTTGCCGAATCTACAGCTTCATTGCCAAGAAATATTTCAGGAGCGCGTTCGAGATACAAAATTGAAACTTTTCGATCCGATATCGGTCAAAGGGTAAACATCTAAGTAGAAAATAACTGAAGTATAGCGATCGAATGATGGGCTGCAGTATGCATCTGCATAAAAAATGTAAGGAATCGTCGAGAAACGGATGAAAACGGTTCGATTTCGGTGGCGAGCCTAGCGAGAAACACCGAAGGGAACGCGAAGGGAACGCGAAGGGAAGCTAGGGACAGGCGGTTCTGCGGCACTTTTGGACACCTTGTTGGGGTGGAAAGAACACAGCGGGGTGCTCGAGACACGCTCGAGTAGCGTAGAAAGCGATACCCTTAAGGGTGCGAACCGCCAAGTGTGTTTCTCGCCCCGCAAGGCCACACGAGTTTGTTATAGCCAGCCACTCCGCGAAAACCAAGGCTGCAATAGGCTGCAGCGATGCTTCGAGGATCACTCGTCCATTCGAGACCAGCCGCAACAGACCTTCTCTGACCTAGAACCGATCCCGATCAGATAACGACCTCGCTGATGCGAGCTGTGTCTAGAAACCCTGTCCTAAGTAAGGAGACCGCCGCTTTCAACATTTTTACATGTAATTAGACCGTGTAATTGTGTTGCCCGCTTAAAAATCGCCGCCTTCGAAAGCTACGCATCGGAGGAAATTAATCCCTCCGACTGTGCCGTCTTTGCTCTTCCGGAAAATGGCGCGGATTGAAACGTCTCTGGAGACGACGGAAATTTTTTTTGGTCGATATATCGGGCATGGATTCGAAGATCGAAGTTTCCTCTTTCCAACGAGCCCTTAAAAGTTGGTCCACGATTTTTTTTGCTCGTTTTATGGAGTAAAAATGGGGGACAAGTTCGGTCTTGGCGGTACTTGGTACGCATCGTCGAGTTGGTGGTATGGGTCTCGTTTAAAGCTGAATAAAAGAGGTAAAAAAAATCGTGGATCGTCTTTCGAGATGTCATTGGAAAGGGGAAGATTCGAGCTTTAAATCTATGTAAGATTCGCTCGCGAAAAAAATTTATTAACCGTTTCACAGACGTTCAAAATCTAGAACGATTTCGAGGGGAACGTGCTCGAAGTTTGACTGCAGTCTATTGCTGCTCGGCATTGTTAAAGCAAAGGTTCGACATTGTTGCTACTCTAGGTGAATTTAATTGTTCACAATGCTCTTCGAGCTGGTACCAATGATCCTTCCGCAACCTCGAAGTTCGAAGGATTTTGATAATTGCCCGATACCGAAGTTGTGCAACGCCGTGTGGAAGTTCCAGCTCGCAGGCTGCGCCGCTAAACGGGCCGGCTGGTTCCGCGAAGAATAATAAGAATCCGAACTGTCCAATTAGAGGAACAAATTGGAGCACGTCGCGCCGGCGGAGGTAACCGAATTATCACTTCGCCAATCGAGGCTGAACATTGTCCTTTCACGGCGATCCGGTGCATTATAGCGTCTTCGCGTAACCCTCTCCGAATTGTTTCCTATCGATCGGCTGCTGCACGCGAGAGGATAGGGGTCGAACAGATTACAACAAGAGGAAAAAGAATCTCCCTACCCTCCCTCCCTTCCCTCTCTCCATCGTTCTTTGCATCAGCTTGGTAATTCCATGGACGTCCGCGATAGACTCGGAAGCGGCAGTCAACAAAACAATTTAGCACGGCGCGGCGGCGCCGAGACGCTTCTTCTCATTTTTAACACTCGAATGGCCGACCTTTTCAACGAAAATATCATCCCTCGGTATACCGGGGATCGTTTGTCATTTTATTTGCCATAGTTTCTTTAGACGTTCGTGTAACAATCCAAATTCATTGTCAGAAACTAGGTGCTCGAGGATTTTCGTACTCTGGGTCCGAATCGACCCTGTTGCGATCCGAAAGCTTTTTTGGATCCGCGGTTCTGATCTAATATTAATTAAGTAGATGGTTCGAATTGCTGGAAGTTTATAATTAACACGTGTACCAGAAAGTGCATAAAGCTCTCGATGACTTCTGCCAGCGTCTCCCTCTCTAAAATTTAACACAGGTTCTCAGGTGACAATAGGCTAAATTCCAGCACAAAGGGGTCAGCCTAAACGTTAGATTTTCGTTGGACACGAATTATGCCGATCCCCTGAAGCAGTCGGAGCTTCTTTTCGGACATAGCTGACCGGGCCATGGCAACTCCATTACAAAACCGGGCGAAAAATAATCGAATGACTGGGACTTGGGAGCGAGAGGCAATCTTCGACAGCCCCGAATCCCGCCGGAAGTGACAGTCGATCGAAACAATTTGCCCGGCCGCCCCCGGCCGGCTGATTGTCTATTAAGCGTCCCGTAAATGAGATTCGCAGCATCGATGAGAAACAGGCTGACAGAGGTTATCGATGGATCGTTAGATAGACGGAAGTAATCGATCACACCGTGGTGCCGGTCCCGTCCCCGGCTCCCCGATTTTTTCGACAAACCTGCGACAACAACTCCTCGCCACTTTTCGTTTCGCAGAGAGCCCTGCGGTCGATGCAGCCGCTTGCACACGATGCACCTGCTGCACGCGGTTGCCACCGGCACTTTTGGCTACTGGCTGCACCGACTTTTCGATTTCTTCGGCAGTTTTAGAGTTTGCGGGCCACCACCGTGTCCGACCGCTACGTTTCGCCCGGTTTGTTGCTTTGCGGGGGTTACCGGCCATTTTTAGCAAGTTGCTGGCTGTTCCAGTACGCTTCTTGCGATTTAGATCGAGCTTTTTCCGAGGGTAATTAGCAGAGATTGGTAAGAACATAACAGGAGAGAAATGCAGCTTTTTATTTCGTAATTTGCCGATGGCAAATTCTGGAACGAGAATGGAAAATCGATTAATGCGAGTAGCAAATTATGAAACGAAAATGGCAAATTGAAAAATCGATATAACAAATTATATAATAGGAACGGAATTTACTTTTATAAAAGTAAATAATTATTTATCGACGTTATTGATATTTTTGTTCGAGAGCATAGTAATTTCGCGAATATCCCAGCTTCGCGATGGAAAGTTCCATGGGGCTCTGTAAAGAGGGTGTTACACTGCCGAAGCAAACAAGATCCCTCTATTAAGAGAGCAAGTTTCTGTTTGAATCGTGCTGATAAGTTTTAATAGCTTAGTGCTTCGGGAACTGCGTGATTAATTTTAATCTTTCTCAACATTAACTTTCGCGCACTTGTAAGGTTTGAAAGAATATTACACTTTACAATGTAAGTAAACTATGGCGGATTTACCTTCCCGTAGCATCTGCGAGAGATTTTACGAGAGACGTTTTACTTAGAGAATTTCTTTGAAGCGACGCTACTTAAGTATGGTTGAAAATCGTTTTAAACGAACAGAAACATATTTGCAGCGTTCCCTGCCAGCGAGACATGGTATCGGAATAAGAAAATATTCAGATTCCTTTTACAAATTTACTATTTACCATTACGTTTGAAATCGGGTTAAGTAGTAGGAAAAGTGATTTTAATTACAGTAGAGTCTTATTTATAGAATTTTATTTAAGATAATTTCATTTGAAGTGGTGCAACCAATTTTATTCAAATAATACTGCTATAAATTATTTTATAAAATAGAAGACTGTATTAAAATAATTACTTGCACGTTCTTAAAATGTACAAGAAAATTGGGAGACTTTAGAATTCTTTTGGTCGGCATAAATAACGGATTGCCTAATAGAAATCATAAATTTCATACATCATTCTATCGCGCAGTTCTATGCAGTACTAAATTTTCGTTCTACGCTTTCATATTTCACTGTCACCGCTCCGAACATCTTCGACTATCGTTTAATTTCAATTTAGAAACTTTTCGGACAAGCGGTGCATGCTGGATCGAGGAATCAATTTGAAGTATTTCCGCAATAAATCATCGAGGCCCGAGGACCGCGATTCTTCTTCCCGATCACTTTACTTTCTTACCCGCGAACTTTCCTCTTTGTTTTTCCCTCGCAACATTCGGCAGCTCGGCAACTTTCCTTCAACTTCGCAGGAGAAGTAAAGTCAACTTTCTTCTCTAGAAAGAATCTCTAGACTCTGGGTCAGGTCATCAATGAGATATCCAGTGCACCGGTTGATAGATGGGGGGCCATTTTGTGCCGCGGTGCGCCCCATTTCATAGCATTCCTTCCTAATCGATTATTTCTTCCAAGTTAGATGCCACTCGAGAAACTCGTTACAAAAATCTATGCATTCGTAGAATTATTACGAATATGTTCTGCAAATTATAGCACATTTTACTATAAATTGTTTGTGACATGCTACTACGCGAGTATTATCAAAATTGTCGCACAGCTATAATCTATGCAACGTTTCGCTTCATTCCTTGTGCCAAAATTGAAAAGAATTATAATGAATTGCTTCCAGATTGTTGTTACTATTTTCTTTATATATTCTCACGAACAATTGTTAATTAAGAGTCGGCTGAAATCCTGCCGCCTCGTTGGAAATATCCAAAATTTCGCAGCAACGCCGACTGCTCCGACGTGTTAAAACGAAACGCGTCCATAAAAGTTTGTTGTCCCGCGTTTTATATTTTTGTAGAGCTTCCTCCATTGTATTTTTACGCCTGTGTAGCGGCGAGGCAGTAATGTTTAATGAGATTTTCGCATTCGAAATTATCTTATTGCACCGCAAGGACCGCAATACTTCGTCTCCTCATTAACTAGTTGGATTTCCATGGGCAGAATCCTCATTAAGGCGAAAGGGAAGCCATTGCGACGAAACGAACATGAAACAGCCCGAGTCGTTAATTATAAATAATTATAGACCAACGATTGTAATCCCCTCTAGTTGTATCTATTTACTGGGTGTCCCTTTAAAAACCCGAAGCAATTAGCAACCGAAGATAAGAATTATTTGGTCGCAATAATTTCCAGTTGGAAAATTTTTCCATGCATATTTTTAATTATTATTTCAACGCAATTCTAAACTATATTCTGCAATTTATAATAAATTGCAAAGTAGAATGTTTCGCAAAAAAATTTGTAATAAACCAAGTTGTATTTTAGAAGAAAACAGATTATCTAGCATTATCTCGACAGTCTGTTAATTTCCTTGTTAAATAAACAGCAGTGCGACATTTTACTGTGAAGTGCAGAAAATATGAAATTGAAACAGGGTAGATACCGTCACCGGGAACCGGCATATTGGTCGGCAGGCGAAACGACATTTCGAACCAGTTGATTCCGGCTTAAGGAAAATAAATAGAGCCGGAGAACTTCAGGTTCGATGTCGGACAGAGTTCCATATTCGTCGCGAAATTAGTTTCGACGGGACAGCATTTTCCCCAGGAACAATAGATGCATTTATATCGATCTTATTAAACGGGATGATACCTGCACCGCCGAAACCGGGCGCCCCATGTATTATGTATCTGGTCCAGTTTCTTCATTGCAGTTCTCGAAAGGTTTCATGCATGTATTCATCTTCTATTCGAAGACTCCGATCAGCTGACTCTCGTTTCGAAAACATGTTCGGTACCGTGTTACTTTACTGTGCGCCGGAATCGCAGGCTTCGAGCCGCATCGCGTTTTCCATACCGCAGCAGTTAGACAATCGTTCCGTTCACTTTACGCGATTCCATGGCAACTTATATTTCACTATAATATTATATCTTCTTCGTATTTATAAACCTGCTTCAGCCAGCTCGATCGCCGCGTCGCTGGAGCAAATGCGAATAGCCGATGATTCGAATTGGTTACATATAGAGAACACTCGTGTCTCTGGGTCAAAGTCGACCCGAGTCCCGTCACCCGGCGACTTAAATTATAGAGAAAGAAACGGGCTATCGTTCGCGTAAAAAGACGTTTCCGAAGCACCGACGATTTTCGAGGGATCGGAAATACTGGGTATTCGAACTCGCTATGCATCGTGATCGGCGCAAACGAATCCAGCTGGCAGCCAGGCACACAAAATTACGCGGCCCAATTAACAGACCCACGATTGTTACACGATCCGAAATGGTGTACTGTTTCATATTTACGAAACGTCCCTAACGCAGCCGGTAAACGGAGTCGCTAATTGCCCTAATTGGTTCTCCGGAGTGTCAAGAAGGAAGAAGCAATTTTTCGGAGGGGAATCGTACTTTGAAAATCGTGTGAAAATTATGATGACGCAACGTGAACGAAAACTAGCTTTATAATACTTATTCTGTAATCTCGGTTCGACATCGTTCCACAAGTTATTACGCAAGTATTGATTTGGTTTTATCCAATGTCGTTTGAATTTTTGCATTTCATTTCGAAGTTACGATCATTCGAAGTCGGAAAGTTTCGAATCCGCTGCCGGAGCACTGTCAACTTTCCGAGCATTTTTCACAACTTTCCCCATCGCGTTTGCAGAAATAAATTATGTGTTCATGGAACTGTCGCGCTCGAAGAACGATATCGAAATCGAAATTCTAAGAGGAGTTGCGCGATTGCACAATTTTATTAACATTTCACTCGTCCGATTTCATCGTGTCCGAAAATGATGCGATGCAATGCGCGAAAATTTGAGAAAGCAATGTGTCGATTAGCTTGAGTTGCAAAGGAAAGGAAAGTAGCAAAGAATATAAAGTGGGAGAGACAATTATCAAAGCGATAAAGCAACCAGCAATGAAACAAGTAGCAGTGAAAAATCGGCGAAAACATGAATTACACTAATAGAAAATTCTGGTTGGTCAAATTTCGCTGCAGCGAAAGTTTTCCATCCCTTGTGGACGCATTGGTGGATATCAGGAATCATGTAGCGAAGGTGGCGAGTCATCGAAGGTGGCGACCGAGGGAATCACGGAGAACAGGTGGAACGAAAGGAAACCGTGGGACGGGGGTGGGAGCCAGTCGATAGAAGGGTGGATTTTCACGGAGATTTAGGTCTCCAGGCTGAGCAGGCTCGTTGGATCGATCAGCCATATCGCGGGAATAGTGAATCCGAAAGAGGTTGCTCCCGGATCGACAACCCGGATACTTTCATGGTTTTGCACCCCCTGCGCTCCTACCCGGATACGGAATATTCATTTTCTCGCCGTTATCCATCTTATTCTACACTTTCTCATCCCCCGTTTCGCTCGAATCGATTCGAAATCGAAGGTGACAAGCTGCGTACCTATCTCCCTTGATTAGACCTTGTCCTTCGCTCCAAAAATTTTATGATTGTTGGAAATCGTTAGTACATTAACTGAATTTAATTATCGAATGAATATAATTATTATATAAGAATTTACCGAGAAGTCTTGGACAACATTCTGCAGCGAACGTGTTAATTAAATAAAACTTGGTAAAAAAGATTCGTAATTATTAGCGAAGCGTTAAGTACCTAGCGCATTTTACACATCTACGACAGAGAGGGAGGGCGGTAGGCAGAGGGAAGATTGATGGCGCATTGTTTTCAATTTGTTTAAACTGCTGGGAAGAGAAGTCGGTTCCTTTGTAGCTTTTGCTATCTGAACCGGACGCAAGCTAATTTTATTTTGCAAAAAAGCCTGCTGGCTCTGTTAACGAAGGTATAATTTTTTACTGAATTTTATGCAGCTACCGACGTAACGCATTTTATTTTGCAGATTTTTCATGCTCACGATTTTTGTGCAGGTTCATGCGATTCTGGCTCACTAAATCTGCAGCACGAGCCTAACGCCTGCTCCCGCGTTTTTGTCAATTAAAATATGTTTGCTTATCGATCTTTCGGCCGGTCCCTCTCAATTAAAATAACACGCATGCGTGGACGGGCAAACAATTACAAGCTGCCGTCGCCGTGGGACCACAGTGGAACAGATTTTCTGAATTTCTGAACTTCGGAGCTTCTTTTCGGAGAAGACACATCGTGATTTTCTCGCGGTTCATTCGACCGTGTCTGTACGAAGCTTAATAGCAGCGAGGTTTTTCCAAAAATCAATTTATTCTATAGATCTTTTGACAGTTGTTGCTTTGGTTCATTTATAATTATATTCATTAATTTTTACCAACACATTTTTTAAGGTACTCCTTCTAGACGCGTTAATCTTTCATTAATAATATAACATTAATTTTGTATGTTATTTTAATTTCGTATGATATACAGATTTCTTCTATTATACAGATTTCGAATAATCGAATTTGTTGCACATTCTGTAGGAATTATTCGTCATTGCATTTGTCTGAAAGGAAAATCATGTAGATACTGAAATTATGATAACGTATAATATAGTAATATAATAATGCTTAATATAATAATGTTTAAATAACGTTTAGACGGTTTTTCCGAATAGGTTGAATTGGATAATCAAATTTGCTCTTCCGGAAATGGTAATAGTCGAAAGAATAATGAGATATTACGTGCGAGCGCAAACTCCTTAAACGCAAAATAGCGTTTAATGCGTATTAGCGGGTTTCCCGTTAAATTTAAGCAATATTCTCGCGAAATTTCGTTCCATTATTCGCGAACTCTGGTGGATAATTCAGAAATCGATGATGGCGGCGAATTGTACGAATACTAAGCTGGTTTCTTGAATAATTCTGAAAATCTCGATGGGATTTGTGTCGGAACTTGAAGCAGATTCATCATTCGCCTTATTAATCTGCTGTTTATTTAATCCACGGTATTACAGTATTCAATACACCGCGTTAAACAAACCTCTACCAGTGGACGACTGATTAGAGCAGCTGTCGGACCAAACACAAAGAGTTTTTACGTTAACGAAGATTATAATTTTATCCAAATGATTTTCTGACATTTTTACGGAGTTTTATAAATCATCCACCGTCTCGATGCAATTAATGCGGGAATAATTGAACGCAATTATTCGAATGGATCGCGTGTCAATGATTTAACGAATCAGAGTGAACGCTATCGATTTGCTGATTCGAAGAATTATTTTCGGATAGCGCGGGTTCGGATGAGACAAGCGAATGTCAATGTTATTTCCAGGTGACACCTGACGCGCGTTACGTTAGGGAAATATTCAATTAATTTTACGACGAGACTAATTCCATGCCTCTTAATTAAAATTGACTGTTTGGCTTGCGGTGACAAGTGAACTGCGGATTCCGTGCACTTATGGCACGCGTGTGCAGACAGTGAACAGGATTATGCGAACGTTTGCGACAAGAATTGACATTAGCATTATTAACAATGTTTTCAATGTTTCGTTCGTCTATTTTAATAATTTAATCGAGGAAATTGGTACCATCTTTATTGGTATTGTTCTCACTGATTTTAATAATAAAATGTATACGCAGGAGAGGATGATGCTAAAATTTGCAACAAGAATTATTATTATTATTATCGTCTTTCGTTAATTTCAATGTTACATTATATTTAATTGACGTATCCATTTGGTATCATCTTCGCTGCACTCGACGTTTCGTTTCTGGTTTCACGAATTTCGGGATTTTCGAGGGAAATTATTTTTTTAGCACCGGGTTTTATAGAATGAAGCATGGCAATGGGAATTTGCATATGGATCCGCGCTAATTATCAGCTTAAGCTCAGCCCTGGTTTCATTTTTAATCCGTCGTCTATCGGACTTTATATTCCCACGCGAAGAAAAAAGAATACAAACTTTCTACTCGAATCTCAACTATTCCTTAATGAATTTCGAGTGCTGTGTTAACAAGAATGTTGATCGTTTGATATAACCCATTTTTATAAAATATTCATTCGAGCATCTACAATCAGTTTTCTGAATTCGCAATACGCCCCGTATAACGAACAGAGCAATTAGAATATTATTACATATGTTCGCAATAATTTGCACACGGGTGCTGTAACGTGAAAAATATTGCAATAATTAAAAAAATTATTCCAACGTTTGAAAAATATCTTCCGACATCTTTAGAACACGTTTGAACAGAACTAAGTCGACAATGTTCGAAACAACGCCTGTACAATTTGCAACAATGGAGATTTCGTGCGTCTACAGTCAACGAGACCATCTCGAGCACTATAATTTATTAATTAGAGGGAAATTTCGCGACAAGTTCTCTAGTCCCGTCGTTCTCACTGAAGAAAAGCGACGATAGGAAGAACAAGTTTCATTTCAGCGTCCATATCTGATATACTTCGCTAACTGTTCCAACCTAGTCTAATCCAGGAGCAACGTTCAACCTAGATCTAATTTACCGGAGGGTATAGTCGTTCGGGTAGAACACTAGAACAGGAAAGTTTTCATGCTTTGTCTACGCGAGAGGTCAGTCGAACAAAACCCACGCCTTTATTATTCAATCTAACAAACACGGTTACGGTGCTCGCTTGTCCTAACAGAAAAATAATGTTTCTTTCTCGCAATAAAACAGCACGGATCAGACAAAACGTTTCAGTCTCCGGAAAGAAAAGCAACGCTTTTGAACAACATTAAATAAACGAAATAGAGCAGAACATATCGAACAAAATAAAGTATAATACAACAAAAATTAGAACATATTGCAACAAAGTACAACGAAAAGACTGAAAATTCAAGGAAGATTAACAAAGTACAACCGAATGGAAGAAAATAGAGAAAAATGGAACAAAGTAGAGCAACGTATAACGTCGTAGAATACAATAAAATAAAACCGAATTGCAACAAAATGCAACAGAAAGATCGAGATCAGAGCATAATGACTCCTCGGCGTTTATCGTCGCAAGAAAGCAAGCGTTCAACTCGGTGATAGCGATAGCTTGCGAAGAGTGCGATCGTGTTATCCTAAGTTACAAGTTGGAGAGTTACCCGTGATCCTGATTGCCCCCCAGGGTGCGAAGAGGTTGCTATACCTGCTATTCTCTCGAAGCTTTCGTTCTGCGGGATAAAAAGAAGATATTTCGAAGGGTCCGGTGAAAAATCATTCGATCGAGCCCCATTCGTCGGGAGGCAGACGGCGCGGCGTTGTTCCGCGCTCGGAGTCATCTGCCGAGCAATTCGAGGATTGTATCGCAACTCTGGTCTCCGGAGACCATTTTTATCCTTGCCACGTAATCCTCGCGATTTGTCCCTTCGTGTAAACCCCGCCGCGCCGAGGGGAACCCGCTCTCGATTTATAGTCTTTCGCCGACACCGATAACTTTTATCTTTCGCACCCGCAAACATTTAGGCCAGTGGCTTTATCTGGAGTGATCCCGTCGATACGCGAGCCGATAAGATGCCGCGTACGGATAACCGCCGAGAGGGTGTCTTTAGCGGTTATGGTCGCGTCGCGCCACGCCGCCGGCAACGGGTTGATTGACTTTCCGAGCCAACTTGTCACTCGCTACGCTAGATATTCGATAAAACGCTTCGAAAAATTATGGACCTTCGGGATTCGGGGCTTCGTACTTGTCTCTCGCTGCGCTGAACTGCCACTTCTTCGACCGACGATAACTCCGCGAAAAGTCATCGTAGGAGGATGACTTTATTTTTAAAATAAAGCTTGGAACCTCGACTTTAAGATAATATTTCTAGACTTTAAGTTTCATGCACCCTCACCGCTGTAACCCTTTAAATGCGAGGCTATGTTTGTCATATCGAAAATTGCCAAGTTTGACGAAATGCACGGAGTTCGCAAAATTTTTCTCGCAGATGCCGTTTACGGAGGAATAAATATCGAACCTTCCCCTTTAATTTAAAAAAAGAGAAACGAGGCTGCGATTTTTTCCCGCAAAGTTACAGCACTTTAAAGCAACCCTTTCCGTGTCCAACCTTTTCAACCCCTACGACCAAAATGCGAGGGTTACTTTAAAGCGCTGTAACTTCGCGGGAAAAAATCGCAGCCGTGTTTCTTTTTTTTTAAATTAAAGAGGAAGGATCGAGCTTCATTACCCTGTAAATGGCATCTCCGAAAAAAATTTTGCAAAGTCCGAGGGTTTCGAGAAAATGGGCTATTTTCAATATGACAAACATGGCCTCGTATTTAAAGGGTTACAGCGGCAAGGATGAATCGAACTTAAAATCGCGAAAGATGATCTTAAAGTAGAGGTTTCAAGCTTTCATCTAAAAAAAGTCATCAACCTACGCTGAGTTCTCGCGGAGTTGTCGTCGGTCAAGGTTGGCCAATCCTTCTGCAGAATTTTTCTACGCAACAATTATCTTTGAACGGTGTATTTTACTCATCGTAAGCGAGCTACTCGCCGCAATCTGCGTAAAATCCTGGTCGTTTATTCCAGTTTGAACAAAATGATTGCGTTTTAAAAGGTGTTGCGCCGAATCCGGAGAAGAAATCGGGAAAAAGTGCGCCTGGAAACTGGAAGACCCCCTCGAAGAGCCAGAAACGAGTGGTTCGGAACTCATGAGCGACTCGCTGGCAAACTGGAACAGCGTCTAGCCGTGCAATTCCGAATGTTTCGAGAGTAACGTTCGTGGAAAAGCTTTCGCGGGCTGTTTGTCCCATGGAAACGGCGCGGCGCGGCTATCTATGATGAATCGCGTGCGCGATAAATAATGCAGGTGTTGATGGTCCGGAGGGCAGAAATAAATTCAGTCACGCAGGTTCGCGGCCGCTCGGCTCCCTTCTAGGTCACGATGCGCAATTATTGAGCGCAATCGAGGACGATATTTATGCCCGCGTTAATACATTTACGTGGCAGCAATTTGTTTGCAGATGCGCGAGATGTTCCGGCAGCCTCGAGGCCCGAGCTCCGAGGCCAGAGGCCCGAGGCCCGAGGCCGGCTCGCGAATTATTCCTCCGCCGCGTTTTTTCAACCGAAATGTCGGATTTTTATGAATTCGCCGGGGATCGCGACGAACAACCAACCTTGTTTGCCGCGGGAAAATATGCACCGATGAATAGATGCAATGGCCTTGGCAGAGCCTCGATTATCTAGAGCAATTAGGAGACACGAACGATAGTTCGCATAACAAATTATTCGAACGATTCCATGGTTCTTCTGTTCAATTAATAGATCAGCGAATCTATCGGCCATTACAAAAGACAATTAATAATTTTAAAGAAAACAAAATTGAATAGAATTGAAAGGATATCTTGATATAAATCCGTTAAGAATCATCTTCCGAACTTTATGCTTGTCAAATGAATATTTTGTTGAATACATTCGTGCGGAATTTATTAAATAAATAGTTTTCACGAAGAAACATAAGCCAGCTTGTTTCAATGGTCCGTGAGTCTGATGTCAAAAGCGATTAGTTAATTAATTCGAATATCGATGTCGAATGTCGGAGCACGTTTCGATGGATTGGCCTCCATTGAGGATCGTTGCCGGTGGACCAGCACCGTTAGAACCTTGAATTAGCTTGAACTCGCGGCTACGGCTACTCGATTTATATATAGAACGCGATCAAACGCCCTTCGATACTAATGACAGAGTGTATATCGTCCGGTGATAGCGATCCGTCAGTCCGGACACCGATACACGACGCGACGCGACCAAAAACGAATCCACAAAATTCGGGAGCTCGTTGATTCGCCGAAACTCGATTACGACTCGCGAACGTTATCCGATTTACATCGGATTGCGCGTGTAAGGCCACCATAGTTGCGTCTTGTGGTCATGTACGCTATATATTCATATAGCATTTATTCTCCGAGGGAATAACTGCGACCGAAAAGGTTCTGCTCGCTGTGATTCTAAAGCGAATGGCGCGCCAAGGGGTTAAAAGGAAATTTAGAAATTCAGAGGCGTCGCGGTGTGCAATACAAGTTCGGTCCTCACCTTTTTGGACGAGCTGTATAGAAAGCGTCGCGCCGCGTCGGCGGGTTTACCGTTAAACAACAAGCTGCGGCAAAAAGGCCGCGTATCCGAGCAGAAACACCGAATTGGCTGGGTCGGAACGATGTTCGAGAACGAGTCGAAAACGAGCGTAAATCGGATCGAGGGGGATGAAAGGGGGACTCGGCGTGTGCGAGTCGAAATCGCGGGCGGAACGAGAGCGGAAGCCGACGAGGGACGTTTTCCGCGGGCGGATCGCGAGAAAGCAAGCCGGCACACGTTATCTACTTTCCACAAACATGCGGAGCGTGTCCGATCAATAAACGGCTGGCCTCCGGCAGCCGCCAGGCTCTCTTCTCTCTTCTCCGTGTAACCCTCGAATCTTGGCGTGTCGCGGCGCGTCGCGGTCGCGGCTAATGCGGGGGTGGAACGCGCGGCCCGGCCGCAACGCGTTTTCCAGCTCGATCCGCGACGAACCGCGCCGATCCAGATCACGGCCGCGTAAAAACAGGAGCAACTGTTGCTCCGAACGCTTGGCGAATTTTTCGCCCCACGCCACGTCGCGTCGCGACGCGCCGCGCCGCGACGCGGCCAAACCTGCCAGACCGTTCCTCCGAGACTGCGAATATACCGATGCGATCCACAGGGATTCCCGTGGAATTCTCATGGGAATTCCCTGCTCGCGAAAAACATTCCGACGCAATTGCGGCATTTCAATGTCTTAGTTCACGCGAGTGGCGTCAATCGACAGTTACGAGTAAATTAGCTACGTGCCTAATGCGAGATCCATTTTTCTTTGAAGTCATAATTTTCTATTAAAAACGCTCTTGTTAATGCCAGATACATTAACTTCGTGATGAAGGAGAGTCTAAGAGTATTGCAAAATGGTTTCCTAATATGAGACTCAGTTTGGCTGTTTCCTTTTTTCACAATTTGAAAAGGAAGAATTGATAGAGTTAAAAATTAGTGATATCTAAATAGTTATAACTATGCGAAAAATAAGCGCACGACTGTCGGTTTTAGCTCATTTTGAAGCTCGAAGCTTCTGCTCTGACCATACATTATTCATCTTCCATTAAAATGATTTTCCAGCACCCGGCAAATAAGAAACTGACAACTTATCTTCCCGAAAATGCTGCAAAATTGATTAAAATTTGTATGTTCTTACTGCTTGTTGTAATTTCTGAAGAAAATTTAAGGTCCGCACTCGATTAATAAAACACTTAATCCATAATAAATCTGTACAAACGTTGGATAACTTCTCAACGATGCTCAACGTGCACCAATGAATTATTTCAGGGTTACGAAATCAAAAATCGTGTCACTAACACACGCGGCCGACACAGGGTAGTCGCCAGGCGCCAGATTCTTCTGCAGCGAGAAAAACCGCGGGACTGAAATTTTTCGGTGAAAAACGAGCTCGCATAAATCGCGGCGAGCATCGGCCGAATTATTTAGGTCCGTTCCAGATTCGGCGACGGCGGATTTATTTTCTGGCCGATGGGATGGATCGTTTCAGCCGGCACAACACGCCGAAGTCGATCCTAATACGTTTGATGCGCGTCCGCGGAAATGAAAGACGGAAAGCCGGCGCGGCGTTCTAACAATAGGCGCCGCGCCGCATCGGCCATCGAACATTTACGCCAGGGATCCCATTGTTTCCGTGGTTGGGCTCGAATATCTTGACCGAGGTCTACGATGCTTATCAAAATTTCACGACTCGATCCTCTTAGCGGTCTTCCAAAGGGATCGATCCCTTTGGTTTCATTTAGCTTGCTGTATTAGATTGAAACAGGCCCACGTGATTGACGTTCATATTTTCGGTCTGCGGGGTCGCCGAATCGAATTGGTTGAATGACTAGCCAGAGGTCTCCAGTAGCGAGAACATGTTATTTATTAAAGTAGCCTGAATCAGCTTTAAAAAATAGAAACCATGCATCGAAAAACATGAACCATAGAAAATTTTTCGATAGAAATTGACCCACTGTGACCGAGGATAACTCCGCGAAAAATCATCGTAGGGCGATGGCTTTATTTTTAAACTGAAGCTTGAAACCTCCTCTTTAAGATCACCTTTCTCGACTTTACGTTTGATGTACCCGCGCTGCTGTAACCCTTTAAATGCGCCTCCATGTTTGTCCTATTAAAAATTGTCAAGTTTCACGGAACCCACGGACTTTGTACAATTTTTTCCGGCGATGCCAGTTACAGAGAAATAAAGCCCGATCCTTCTTCTTTAATTTAAAACAAAAGAAACTGGGCTACGATTTTTTCCCGCGAAGTTACAGCACTTTAAAGTAGCCCTCGCATTTTGGGCGTAGGGGTTGAAAAGCTGGACACGGAAAGGGTTACTTTAAGGTACTGTAACTGTGCGGGAAAAAATCGCAGCCTCGTTTCTCTTTTTTTAAATTAAAGGGGAAGGTTCGATCTTTATTCCTCCGTAAACGGCATCTGCGAGAAAAATTTTGCGAACTCCGTGCATTTCGTCAAACTTTGCCGCTGTAACCCTTTAAATGCGAGGCCGCGGAAACACGCAACAAACTCGTGAAACAAAGTAGCAGGGAAACTCGACGCATCGAACAAAGTAGCAAATAGCAAAGTATCGGGGGAAAAAAATGAAAATTTGGTGTATGGAAACTTTCGGAAGCCATCGCGCTTATTATAATTAAACGTAGAATCAAAGGAAGACTGTAGAAGGCCGTGGCGGATTTGTAATTAAAAACTGTCTGGTCCCGGCCCTTTGAGCCGCAGACTATGACAGCGTGCCACTTAGAATCCACGTTTATTGTCGCCCATTTTCCCCGGCAGTGTAGCTCGACTGTGCGGCATCGCCAGCGGATCGTGAAATAAGTTTATAACGACGTCTTTCGAGCAAAGGGAAACGAAAGATGAAGTTGTCGGAACCGATAGAAACTGTTGGACCAATATCTTGGTCTACCGTGTTATAAGCTTCCAGAACTTGTTGCAACTTCGCACACCAGAATTCGCAATTTTCCCGAGTACCGTTCAAGAAAACTGGAATTAATGCTCGAAGTTGATTAGAAGCGAATTAGAAGTCCAGGCACCGGCGGCAAAGGCTACCAGACTCGCTGTGTAACAATGTTGGCAGCGTCAGTGACCGGTTAACTTGTCGCGTGAACAAAGCTCGCGTGCAACGTTCGGTGCCCTGTAATTCATACTTTTCGCTTTCCAGTTGAACCTGCCAGCTTTATCATCCCATAAAAGTCTTATCCGCGGGGGACCGACGACCGAGGCGATCGTCACCTTTCTAAGCACTCGTTGTTTCTGCAAACCGTAAATCTTTTCGCAAATACGAGATCCGTATTGTTCGTTACTGCGCATAAATAATCGCAGAATTTGAAACACTAGAGACAAGTGGATCCCGGATTCTATGCGTTTGTGAGAAAATTAGCAGCTGCTGTTTAAACCAGCAGGCTGATGGATATAATTATTTGATATATAATAGTAACTATCTATACTAGATACATTAAAAAATGTAGAACAAATACAGAAAAAGATGTATCAGTAACAAAATAATAATTAAACTTCGGGCTCTGTTAATTGCTAAATGAATAAAAATTTTAATTCAATTTCTCTCGAAGCTCGTTTCATCTTAGTTTCATTTGGTTAATAAAAATGATGGCGGGTGTTCAACGATACGACACTACTAGAGCGATGAGATAGTAAAAGTTCTGTTAATTAAATTCCCCCGAACATTATCGGGCGAATCACTCACGGCATCTCTTAATTAATTTTCCCATTGGTTCTTAAGAGTCTTTGGACAGTCATTCCTTCGGAACATGAACGAAATAGCGTGATCATTGTATGCTCCACCCACGATTGTGTTTCTCTTGACGAGTAAAATAATGCCCAGCCATAGAAATTTGCTACAATGAAACATATTTCTGCTTCTTCGCGTGTTATAATTAGTTTACTGGCTTTGTAGATAAAGAAATATTATTAAAAGTACCATGAAAAATGCTAGACAATTTTATTATATTAAAACATACTGTCAAAAATATAATTAGAATACTTTTGAAAAGTTAACTGTACCATCAAACTAAAATCAAGAAAATTGCCGTCGCGATTATAACTTATTGATAATTTTATTAATCGGCTCTATAATTAATTCTTCTTCTTATTAATTTTGCATAAAATCACCCTTCTCTCAAGCATACTGCATGACATTAAGGTACAGGAATAAATGAATAATTCCGTGACCTTGGGGAAGACCTTGAAGTGACCTTTGCTCCCCAGATTCAAAGCAACGCATGACATTTACTGCGAACAAATTGGATGGCCGATACTCGACCGAGGAAAATTGCGCAAACGGATTCAATTGGGTTCTCATGAAATTCCTCCAATTTGATAATCGTTAACTTAATGAGAGAAACGTTCGTTAGTCACGCAACTCAATGAACCCGGGTGTTCGAACCCCTTCGTACGTGTTTCAGATTATTCGTCGACACATCCGCACGCCTAATTAAATGTTCTAAGTACGGTAATGCTTATAAATAGTTGTAGAAGGGGTTCAAGATAATTTTCCACGTACAGGGCACCGCGTCGATAGTGACGTGATTATGATGGCATCCTCGCGTCGCGTCGTCACGCGAGATAAACAAAGTAAAATAACAGGATGACGTGCATAATTTTACAGAATATTTAAACGATTTTTTGCCATAGTCGTACCGCCAACCAACTCATTTTCACAGCACGCGAAATGAGCTAGCAAAGGGCTGGAAAAATTAGCGATCTTTGAACAGTTACAGCTTCGTAGAAAAGAATCGCACGACGAGCCACTTTGGCTCACTTTAAAGCTCGAAGCCTCTACTTTCGCCATGAATCGTTTATTTTTTCCAGTGACTATTCTACGCAACGCAGCGAGTGCGAAACCGAAGCCTCGAAAATGCTGAGGGTTGAGCGATACACACGCATCTGCAAAAATGTGAGAATTTGTCGAGTAATTAACGTGATACGAGGAGAAACCAAAATTGAACAAACGAAACGATGGAACAGTTTTAAACGTATCACGGAAAAGGAACTGCGGCGAAGGAGCTCACAAGTTGGACCGACTTTAGAGACACTCCCGGAATTTTGTTACCGTCGTTCCGAGAAACTACCCCTATCAAAATCGTCGGTGGAGTTTGATTGGCACTACGGTGCTCGCACACTGGCCAGGGCAAGAACTTTCGATTTAACACCCTGTGATTCTTTTTACGAGGCTGCGACAAGGACGAAGCCTTTATCCTTATCATTGCTCAAAGATTTCGAGAATCCATGGTAGAGGGTTATTCCCGTTTGATGAACACTTCTTTCCAGTTCCGTATCGCGAGTTAATGGCCCCGCTTTCGAACAATTGTAATTAACCCAGTTCTATTAAAATACCCTTGGATGACTTACTCGAATCTAAATTGCAGAAGACAGACCCGTCGCAGTTGCGCCCTCTCCTATTGTTTCCTCAATTTACAAATTCGAATGAAACTCGATCGATTGAATTAACGAGTCCTGAATATCTTTCATGTGTTTTCTGTTTTACGTATCCTGCAGTTAATTTAATTTATTTAGCATTGACGTAATAACAGTAATAGTGATAATAATAGAATAATAATAAGAGTAATAATAATAAAAATAAAAATATGAGGAGTCTATAAACCTAAACGGTTGATTAGAGGCTCGCGAGGAAACATGGTGTTGTCAACAGGGAAATACACACGTGTATAACAGTCTCGGCAGCTCTGCCTCGGGAGAAAGGAATTTCATCGAAATCAATGATATGGTGTCAGCTAACATTCGTCTGCCGGTCTATAGACACATAACGCCTGAAGATTGATTTGCCCTGGTAAATACAAGGCACCGGCAGCAAATACACACCGTGTGTATAGTGCCGGGAACGAAATAGGTGTCGATCGAGTCTCGCCGAATTAAGAAACTTCGTTTTTAGCGAAAGTAGAACTGTGGTCAAATTCTAAAATGATTTGTAGTTCATTGTGGTACGAATCTTTTTTACCAAGTTACACCGGTTCAAATGTCACCAATTGTTTCAGCTCTTTCGATTCCTTCTCGCGCAGCTTATTGCTCGGTAACAGATCGTGCTGCACAATGAAAATCTATTAGACCCGATTGTATTTCTTCTGTTCAACTGATGAAAACAGAGAATTTATGGTATCTTTTTATCGGACATACAATATCGACGCTCGCGATCGAAGGGAGAAATTCTCGCTGGACGAATTTATCTCCGAGCACGATTGATGGTTTCTAAATACGAAACGATCCATTAGCATTATCAGTTTAATACTTCTGGATCGAGACAACCGCTTAAATCACGATTACCCAAGGCAGTTAAAAATTATTTGATCAGTCGTTCATTAGAATGGAAAAGCAGAGAAACAATTAATGTTACGGAATTTGTTTGACAATTCAAATTTATTGCGATGTATAAATCGAATAATTTTTATGGCACTCCAAGTGCGTCTACCTTGGGCATGTTTAATCTTAACAAATAAATGATCGATTGAATTTGCGTTAAAAAATACAATTTATCGTACTCGATAAGTATAAAGTTAATCATGCCTGATAATAAATTAAAGGCACAGCAACTGGATCCTATTATAAACGGTTAGTAATCCCGCTGAAATTTTCCCGATCGCCGATAATCATCCGCCAAGTCGACAAATTGATCATGCTCTTTTTCCCCGTTTACCAGCGATTAATTCCAGGCTAGCCACGGGAGACAAACTGTAGCCGAGTATATAATCGTTAACTATACACACGCACACGCACACATATCCAGACTCGTTCAGAGCCCGCATCGCATCGGATCGCGTCGCGACAATTTGCTATTATGACATCCCAGTATCGTGTCCGTCACGAAACGAACCAACGAACGAACGAACGAACGAACGAACGATCGATCGAGAAGACAAGACATAGTAACTAATCTTGCTGATCGATTCACGGTTGCCAAGTGACTGTTACCTAAACACGATCCTCCTCGGTGCGTGACCTAGGCTTTCTTTGATCACGGATAAACAGAGGAGGAGCTGTTGACATTTCGCCTAAACGGCCGAACGGCTTAACCATCCCCGTCTACGATAGCCTAACTTGCCGTCGCGGGTAGTACAAGATGGCAACCGGGCAGAACTGGATGCCGCTTCATGGTTCCACCCTCCGTCGTATATACACTGTGTACAGACGTGTCCGAGTGCTGCCAAATGCTATTTGCACGGTTGTTTTCTCGACGGCAACTTTCTGCCGAGAACTAAACGTTTACTTTGGGAAATCATTGATTTTTGTGACCTTCGGCGAGTCTTCAAGGTCGATGTCCTTAGGTGTACATACGTATGGCAATATGTGTTGCGAGATATCATTTCATGATATTCTCGTGGAATATTTATTTAGACAATTTTCTTCTTATAACTGAATTGTGTGTTCTTTGGAGATTCTTCAATTCTAGTATTAACCTAAAATGATGTACAATTACAATTATTATAGAATTATTCATTAAATAAATTCTGTAGCCACTCTACAGTTATAATATCGAACGAAGTCAACAAGAATTAATACAGCTAATTAATATTCAAGCAACTGAACCGTAACTGGAACTATTATTTCGTCCAACCACTGTCTGTAACATTTATCCTTTAACGCTGTTTGCGGTTAAATTAATCCTAATGGTAGTCAATATTTCCGAATTGTAAGCTATGTTACAGTAGACCTAAAACCAATGTATTCAAGATAAAATTAGCAATTCGATATTCGATTACCTGTACCATAACCGTAATTATTCCATAACGTTTAATATTGTTTACAGCTGGTAGATTGCGATTAATAGATTGAATGGGCAAAATGTCAAACGATTTTCCTTAACGATCAGTTTATCCACGTGGTTCGAGAGAGTGAGCATGATGGTGATTCTTTTGAATTGCATCACGCTGGGGATGTATCAGCCGTGCGTCGACGACCAGTGCGTGACAAATCGCTGTAAAATATTACAGGTACGTATGCCCGTAGGCGCATAATACCCGTATGCACGGGTACGTGTCCGTGTCCCATTAGGGAAACACTGTAACGAGCGTTGAAAAGAAACGAGACCGTTAAATCACGCTTGTCCTTGCATGCTGCACGCCTCCATTTTGCTGGTGGTGCTTCGCGTTTCACTTTTGCGAACCGTAAACGCTGCAATTACGATCCCCGGCGCTCTGATTAAAAGCTTGCAACTTGCAACGCTGCAATCGTAATCTCTGATCGAGGAGTTTCGGTCATTGTGTGCACCCTAAGCTCTCTTGTCCGAGACCAGTCCTATCGCGAATACTTTGATGACGCCGAGACGATTGCGCGATTCCTTGTCGACTTCTATTTCTCCATCTTGTTACGAGTTTTCTTTCTTTCATTATATCGGAGTTCGTTGATTACTTTCGTTCAGCATTGGTTATTATACATTTCTCGTTTCCCTATTTTTGTGTCCATTTCTTGAAAATATTCCCGACAGCTTTCTTATTTTATGCATCTATTAATTAATACGTATGATTTATTTACAACGGTTTTACAAATTCTGGCAGATCTTTGCAAGATAAATTTGTAAATTATCTGGGACAAATTTGATTTCTGTATTGTGAAAGGCTATTTTACAAATGTTCTAAATGTCGTCATTTTGTCGTTTCATATTTTAAAACGGGTCGCGCAGTAATAAATCCTTGCCATACAAATATATTTCCATTTAAATCCGCGAATCGGATTACGTCGCTGAACCTGGAATAAGATTCTGCAACGTTTTTTTTTCTCCGCCGTTAGGTGGTCCGGAAAGTTAGTGCCGTTTCCTGCACAGTGACTTTATTATCCGTTTTTCCTCAAGAAATAAAATTTCGTTCGACTTGGTGAGCACGCGGTCTTCCAGAAATGTTTCACGTGCGCCCTCAATGCGAGTTAGATTTTGGTTTTCCTCTTTTTTCTTCTTTTCTTTATGCATTTTTTGTTGCGGAAAACGCGGACGAAAGACCGCGAGCGAGCATAAAATGCATCCAGATTGCATTACGTACAATGCATTAAATAGATTACTCTACCATCACCCGGAAATCTTACTCTCGAAAAATCATGCGCTTTAGTCGCGGTAAAGGATGCGAAGAAACCTGAAACAATAGAGTCCGCAAATAACCTAGTATAAATGTAATTTATTAATCAAATATTTGTCTGAACAGAATTTTCAGTTCCAATATACTTTGTCCAATTTAATCATTTTCTATTCAAAAAATTACAGATATCTTCGAACGTATTCAGTGCCAGTTAAATCCAAATTCTATCATTTTTTAATTTCTTTTCATCCATTCTTTCAGTTTGTTTATATCTGTAAAAGTTACTTAATTATGTTTACGTTGACATATTCATTGGATTTTCCTTGAAAGCGACGTATCCAGTTAAAATCTGCCATTGAAAACTAACTCGCCCCAATAAAGCAATCCCAGCATCCCAATTGCAACTCCAGACCATTACACTTGGTCCAGCATGTTTCACGGTTGGCCTGAGATTTTCACTGCGAAGCTCTTCATTCGCTTTACGCCGTATCAGTTTTCGCCCATCAGACCCGAAAATATTAAATTCCCTCTCATCTGGGAAAATCACATTTTTTCCACCATGTTTCCTCCCCGGAAGAATTTCGTACTTTGAAGACGCTCAAGTACCTAATCTCGAGGCAACTTCGAACGAGCTAAGTAGTTCAAAAGTTGCACATTGTTTGTGCGAAACAAGATAGCAAAGAAGTAAGGCGCTGTCGATTAAATTAGTAAGAAATCCGTCGGGGAAACAGAATATCAAAAACGAAGCACCAAGGGAAACAAAAACCGTAAATTTATTATACGGTGTTTCACCGGATATCGCGTGGATCCATTTTACAGATGGCGTGCATTTACGTCATGACAATTCTTGCAATTCGTGCACTTATAAGAGAAATGGCTAGACGAAATACAAAACTGTAAGAACGTTTAAAGAATTCAACAAATACGATCGCATTATTTTCAACTGATTCACATGCTTAGAAACGAAACCTAAATACCTGTGTGAGTGAGCTGCTGTACGTTGCAAGTGGTGCACACAATGTTTATGTTGCGTAGGAATCCGCAGTCCAGCTGCAGATGTTAGATCGACAGATATTAGATCGAGAAAAGCGTTTTTGTCGATGTTCTTCGCAAGCGTCGGGTCCGGTAATGTTCAAGCGAAGAATGTTCCTTCTACAGGTGCGAAAAACGTACCCGAAATATGGTTATGTTATTTTATTTCACGGTGCGGCACGGCACGGTGCAAGAACGTATTAATAACTTCGATACATAATTATTTCCTAAGACATCCCAGGGGGGAGCGCTAGCGGGGCCCGCGGTTGTCCTTCCTCCGCTAGAGGGCATTCGGCTCGGACTAGACTAACCTAACGAGGAGCGACCGTTGGAGGTGCGACGCAATTGTTATAACGTCGCAATAGAAATGAGAACAAAGTGACAGAAAAACGAAGGAATGTCGAGCGAATTGGTAAGAAATCAGTAACGGAAACAAAATAGAGAAGGACATAGTAAGGGAAACAGAGGAACGTTAGACAAAGAAGCGAGATAACGCCGAGCAAATTAGTAGGAAATCCATAGGATGGAAACAATAATTAGAAAGCGAGACAGCAAAGCACAGGACGAAATGTTTAACAAATATAGCAAAGAAGGAAGGTAATATCGAGCAAATTAGTAAGTAGGGTATTATACCGGGAAAGAAGTAGTGGGAGAGCAAAGTAGCAAATGAAACAAAAATCGTGAATTTAGTATTCGTAAACTCACCGGGCTGTCAAAAGAGCTTCATTTGGTTCCGCTCTCGTGCGTCGTACTCGATACAGTTGAAAGCTTTTGTCGTTCCATTCGGCGTAGAGTGTATTTATTGGCGAAGAGGGGTCGCGTCCTTCGAGGGCCAGGATAAACGATCGCGAACCGGAAGTTGACGCGACGCGACGCGCGCCGGTCTCTGAGGGCGAATTAGAATCAAAAACAGCTCGTCCAGCCGATCGGAGCGAGTGGGGATTGATTAATGGCGCTGTTTACCTTGCCCCCTACGCTTCAGAATTCGCACGGCACCGCAGAAAACGGAGGCAAACACGAGAAACCAACATCTGGCGTTCGATGAGTAATGGAACTCGTGTCGAGTGTCCTTGATCAACTGCGCCCGATTCTATTAAGCGCCCTTTCGCCTAATCAGTCCTTCTCCGTCCGCGGACGATGCTTCCAGATGTTCGACGACATCATCTTCGCCTTCTTCGCCCTCGAGATGACCATCAAGATGGTCGCGATGGGCATCTACGGCAAGGGCACCTACCTCGCCGACTCCTGGAACAGGCTCGACTTTTTTATCGTGGCCGCTGGGTGAGTGTCTTTATTGTTATAAATAATAGCAAAATTTCTTACGTCTTTATGGCGAATAATGATAATACGAAATAAATGTTTCTATTGTATTTGTATCTGTACCAAATATAAAAATGATACTGTTCTTGCAGATTAAACATTCAGTAAATGAATCTAGGGAATTGATCAACGACTTTTGCGATGGACTGTAGGGACGATTCGTAGAACGGCAAACATTCTCAGAGCGAATAACTAAAAGTTAACACCCTGAATCCTTCGTTCACGGGTGACTGAATTCTTTATCCAGTCAGCATCGCTATTGCTAAATCTTGGCTTTCAGTTCCCGGTTCATTTAGTAAACTATCTCGTTTACGGAATTCTTATGGGCACAGTGTTGAATGAGATTCTTGCAGTCATTTATAATAATGCATAATTGCGCGGAGGCGACACAGATGTTATTGCCAAACTATCTCTTCTATCATTTCGAAATTTCGGCAAACTATTATCCGATTTCCGGCTTAAATTGTTATTTGGGTTGAATTATTGTCTGGATTGAATTATTGTCCCAATTGTATTATTGTCTCGCCAGGATTGTTTCCCAAGTATTAACGAATTATTACCCAACTATTACTAAATCATAGCCCAAGCATCACTGAATCACTACCCAAGTACCTAACTCCGAAACAATCGTCGCATTTCGCGCAGCACTAATTGCAAGACAAACACGAACATACAACACCTGTAATTAATTATAGCCTGGGTTCATGGCAAGGCCGCGGAACCTTTATTCAAACATCCAGATTCATATTTTATTCGACGCCTTAATGCCTCCGCGGTTCACAATTTCTCGGTTCCCAGAAATTCGTAAAGCGAGAAGAGCTTGAAAAGCAACTCGAAAGCTGCTGGGCTTTTGTCGCTAATCCGAGGATACGAATTAAAGGAATTTCGTTTGGAAAATATCAGCATGTTCGGAAGGAGAATAAGGGATCTTTTAAATTCGTTCTTTCTACTCTTTTTATCGTTGGCTCGCTCTCTCGCTGCCTTATGCCGTAATTTTACGTCAGCAGCTACAAGCTATAAAAGGACATTTACTTTATCTGCCAACACGGTCGTTGTGGCTTCGCAAACACACACTTCAGGATTTACTGCGTAATTTTCTGCTCGGTTTACCAGACAAATACGAAATTCAATTATTATCAATTAGTATTATATTTTCTTGACGAACAAAATATAAATTTTTGCTCCGATTAGATCATTTTTACTCATCAGTTATCAGTTAGTATTGTTTCGCTAACGAATACAAATAGAAAACGATTCAAATCCAAGAAGGTAATGAAACGAAAGCTGCTCTAGTGCTTGAAGCAGCATAAAATCCGCGGATCACTATAATAGTGGCGAATAACATGCGAGGATTAACTATTAATAACAATGAGATAATATTATGTTTGCTGCGAATCGAATAACACTGCTGTCTATTAAATTTAGATTGAAATAATCCCTATGGCTCTGATTCGTTATTGCAAACCGAGTAGTTAATTAAACCTGCAGTATAACTAGACTACGGATGTTTATCTAGAGCCGTATTATCGGGAACTGTTTTACGAAGGTCTAGAATGCACTCGTGCAGTAATAATAAATGTTCTTTGCACATTTTTTTCCCAAACAGACAATGCTATTTAGGCGGTGTTTTGGTACGAATTTGTTTTCGCGGAGTTAAAGCATCGGAACGAATTTTCGTTTGGAAAAGTGCATCCAATTTAAAAGGTTCGAAAAATTGGATTTATCGCTCACTTTGTGCTGGATTTAACTGAATTACGGTAACGTAGAACCACTTATGCAATGGAACTTCGGCAGGGCCGTTAAATTGAGTTGGTAGTTGCGTCGTTAAATAGACTCCAATTCAATTCCGCACGCAAAACTCCAAATACAGTCGAGCCTTGTGTAACACGACGATTCTGCAGCATGGTCTCGCTGTAACATAGTTGACGAATTTCACGTATTCGTTGCAACGCGATCAGCGAGAACACCGAAATCAAGATAGCGCAGACTGAATCGATAAGCAATTTTTGACAACCTGTAAAAACATTGGAAAATTTTTTTCCTGCCTACACTCGTAATGTATTCAAAGTACGAAGTCTCCCCTTTGTAATGACACCTTAAATCTTGATCTACGATTTTTTTAACCCTCGTACGAGGCATAAAAGAAGACTTAGTTCGGCGCTTATGATGCATATCGCGAGGACGACGGTAGAGCTTTCATTCAAAGCTTAATAAAACGCCCCCAAAAAATCGTACATCAAGTTTCTCGTGCTCGTTGTAAAGGAGAAGGTTCAATGTTCAAAACCACGGTAGATTCATCTCCGAGAAAAATTTCTCGACGATTCTACAGAAGATGAAATTAATCCTTTCCAAGAAAAGACGTATTTCTGGTTTCCCGCGTGCTGTATCACATAAAAATGGTCTCATAAATAAAACTAGTCTACTTATTAATTTCAAACTTCGTAGAATTCTTTAGGAACCTTTAAAGAATATATTTTCTAAGCCAAAGATAGCAGTAAATAGTGATTCTACCGTAATTTGGAGTAGAGTCTGAACATACGAGAACGACGTTCGCAGCGACGATGCTACCAATAAGAGAATCGAGAATTCCGGAGAGATAATTTATAGTGGACAGCGAATGTAATGCACGTTGTTGTTTTGTTGCAGCGCTCTGGAGTACTGCTTGAACGTGGAGAACATGAATTTATCTGCGATACGAACAATAAGAGTTCTAAGACCCCTGCGCGCCATCAACAGAATTCCGAGTGAGTATGACGAAGCACAGGCGTGCAAAAAATTGTCGACACTTCCCTATTCGAGTGAGAAAGTTCCCCGGGCATCGATTTTGCGATACGCATGCAGCGCGTGCTGTACGCGAATTTTATCGGCGCTTTTACGCGGCTGAGTAACGACGGTGATTTCGATCTGTTCTGGAACGAGCGTACACATTTCTTTCCGTGCGCCGGCACAGTTAGATAATCCGTTCGCGTGTGACTTTCCACGTGATATCATTACCGCCGACGACGTTCTGTCTCGTTCATTACCGTGAAATCAGGCTGCAGCTACGCCACCGCGAGGTCGGTCTCGAGAGTAATCGACTTTCTTCTCCAAATCGCGGGGCAACCGTTTCATTCGCCTACGCTGAAAATCGGATTGAAAATTCCTACAATTCGCACATGTTGCGAACGCGTTCTCTCAGGCGTCAACGTTAAGTTCATGAATTTTATGGCGCGTCGTATAGCGCGGAACAGTGTGTAGAGGCCTCTAAATCATGGAAATGAACAATCGAAGGAATGTACGTGGCGCTTATATGCTTAGGCTATTTTCAGCCGCGGTTCGTCAACTGTCGAGCTACAATTCTCTGCAGAAGTTTTTGGATAGTTTCAACTTTCCTTCTAAATCGCGAATCAACAGCCTTCGAGCCCGGCTATTTTTAGCCAAGCATCGCTTATAGATGCACTTATGCCCGTGCAGTTCACATCCCATAATAACAAACCCGTCGAAACGATTTTCAATTTTTTCTTTCGCAATTTATGATGTTATAAAAATATTAGTATTACATTAAAGCGTTTGAAAAGTTCTCAGTGATTCCCAGCATTGAGATTTCCTTAACAAACGTTTCTATATCAAGCAGTTCCAATAAACAAACAATGAGAGGGAACAAGTAATAACCTTTCGTAACAATTTCCATCCCGCAGCCCCAAAAAATTGGTAAACAAAAAATTCCCGGATATTTCTATCGAGGTCCCCTGCAAACAAGCTGAAAAAAAACTCGGACCGTTTAGGTCACCAAAGTTTCCTTGTTAGCGACCGTTGTTCAATCTAACCTTTTAACGCGAAAGTTTCGTACGTGTGCGAAGCTCACGGATTGGAAATCAATTCTCACGCTTGTTACCGTTTCGTTGATAACTGGCCATTTTTTAGCTTTGATTCGAGATCAAGAAGTCGCTCGAGACCGGCGACGTAAGCGAATAATGCTGCGGCGAGAGCATATAGTTTAGAGCAGTTCATAAATAAATTAACATAGCGAACGTATAAATTAATGCAACGAATGCACATAATTAACACGACAGTCGGCGGAGGAAATTGTGTCAAATGTTTAAGTTACTTTCGGTCTTTCCCTAAAATCCAAATAAAAAAAAACGCTTTGTTTGCAATTAAGAAATATTAAGTGAATTATTTCTGGAATTATTTACGTGATTTTCCGATTAAATGACCAATATAATTATTATTTGCGAGTGAAATATTAATTCATAATTTGTAGTTTTGTCTATTATTTGAAATAAAATTGACGACACGTCCATTTATTGCTATTAAAAATAATTTACCATCGTCGTTGCTGTCGTTCGTCGATGATTGAACATGACTAACGCAGGATACTCGCGGCACAGCTGAATAAGTCTATTTCCCCGGTCCGTTACGCAACCGTTTTGCAAAGCAAGTCGAACCTCTGGCTAAAACCCGCGAAAATGGACGGTCCGTTAGCATGTCGCGGCAACAAACACCAGAGAATAACGAAAAGTTTCCGTTTGCTCGCCGAAAATCTGTCACTGTCGCATGACGGGAGAGTCTCTCATCCGAAAAGTATCTTCAGTCTGCCGCAATGCCGTTGTTCACTGCTAGGAACCAGATAAATAAAGGGTTTTGCTATTTACGTCGCTAGGGGGAAGGATAATGTCACCTGGCCGACATAACCGGAAGATGAATTTACCTTTGCTCGGGTAAAGGCAATGCGGAGGAAGTTCCGCGAGCCACGGATAGGCTGATACCGGTAATAGAAACTGATCTTTAGACCGTGGATTTTAGACATTTATGGTAAAAAATGCGTGCAAGAAATGCGAGTCGGAGTGCGGCTAAGAGAGCGACGCATTGCTCTCAATTTGTTAAGATTGTCCAAGGAACGAAAAAGATATTTAGCTTATATTTATGAAGACAATATTTCGCCTGCACAGGGACTTGCTATTATTTAAAATTAATTAATTTAAAGTTCTATTAAAAATCTATTAGCACATATTTCGCGCGAAGAAAATGCTTCATTCTAAGATGTATTCGAATCTCAGAGCAATCGTGTCTGATTTCAGGTATGAGGATACTGGTGATGCTGCTGCTGGACACTCTACCCATGCTTGGCAACGTTCTGTTACTGTGTTTCTTCGTTTTCTTCATATTCGGTATTGTCGGTGTTCAACTGTGGGAGGGTATCCTGCGGCAGCGTTGCTTCCTGAAGGCTCTACCCAACGTGAAATACCCGGAGTAAGTCTGCAAACACGCCGCATGCTTTTCTACTCTACATACTACTATATACTCTTCCGTATTATACACTGTTTTCCTGCGGCTCGGCCCAGCCGCCATTTTCTCCGTTTATTATTACGCTTTACTTGCATCCATTCCGCGTTTCCTTCTCTCTCACACGCTCTCTTTCTCTCTTTATCTCTCTATCTCTGTCTTTATCTCTCTTCTTGTTTTCCCTGCTTGCCTCTACCAACGCGTACGACGATGATCTCCGACCATGGGGGTCGGAAGCGTTTCTTTGCGGAGCTAATTTTATTGAGCTTGCTCCCCTAAATCGTGATGCTCCAGAAAAAATGTTATAACCGGATCGCGGTTCTTTATGCGAAACAAAAATTGTCCCAGCTCGTTGCGAGGAACCATATGTTAGGTCGAAATGTCTTTTCTCTTCTGATAATTCTAGTAAGTTGAAATTTTACAATTTCGTACTTGATTAGCAAGGTAGCGAAGCAAGCGAATATCGAGGATTCGGTGAGCAGAAAGTTTCTCAGAGCGAGGAAAAGAGATTCGTATTCAAATGAACCCGTGCGTTCAGTGGCCCGGTTGCCGAGCCATGCGAAATCACGCCGTCAAGAAAGCGATCGACAAATTGCGAAACTCTAGTCGTTGTTGCGCGATTCGTTTTCGCGAAGTTATCGGACTTCGACTATCGATAACTCGTGGAAGCTGTACGAAGTTTTTCCGGGCCCGCTGTACACGGTTTCTGGAGGAAGCGTCACGATTTAGGGGTGAATTCGGCCCGGCCGAATGTCGGCCGCGCACTCTATTTCAAGAAGATGGCGCAATCGTGGCCACGCGACTGGATAAGTATCAACCGAGCCGTTGAACGCAGCGAGACCGAACAGATAGAGTCGCTTTGTTCGACGCCCCATTTCGCGAACCCCAGCTCTTTGCACTCGAGCGAACTTTTCGGCGGTTCTGCTGCCAGGTTTCTCAGCGGGAACGGTTTTCTTGGGAAGGACATTTTTGGAAAAGAAAAACCGGCTTCCGGTCCTCCCGGGAATTTCCCGGCAAATCCCACGCTGAACTTTCCCGACGCTAAAACTGAACAGCTTCGTAATTCCCCCGTGGAAGTGATTCAGCAGCAGCGATTCGCTTAAACTCGCCGTGATTTTTCGTACGAGATACGGCATGTCGATCCACTGAAATCTTTGCCAAATTGCTGGCAGAACGAAGGGATCTTTCGAGTATATTCCAGTATTCGTATTGTAGATTTTTATTGTAGATTCACGAGTCGTCTGGCACGTTGTAAGTGACGAGTTACATTTTTCAGTTAGGTGGGAATCAAGAGTTCGCCTGAAATGCTCCCAGCAGAGCTAGAGTCTAGCACGACAGGGAGACAAGGGATTATCCGAGCTCTTCAGACTTTATGCACACACGTCATAACACGGGATTATCTTAGCGTTAGGCCTCGTCAAAGAGATGTCAGAATTACGTCAGAAAGTAGGAAATATCCGTGACACAATTAAAACACTGTCAGAGATCAGCTTCTTATGTGCTAAGATTTGATCCAGCTTGGAACCAGGAAAATAGTACGCAGGAATATACTGCTACTTTAAACCCCTGTAGAGTCGTCAAAAAATTTTTCTTGGGGATAAATCTATCATGAATTTAAAGATTGAACCTTCCCCTTTACAACGAGCATGATAAACTTGATGTACGATTTTTTGGGGGCGTTTTATTAAGCTTTGAATGAAAGCTGCACCGCCATCTTCGCGATATACACCATAAGCGCCGAACTTAGTCTTCGTTTATGGCTGGTACGAGGGCTAAAAAAAATCGTAGATCAAGATTTAAGGTGTCATTATAAAGGCGAGGCTTAGTTCTTTAAATCCATTGCGGGTGCAGCGTCGAGAAAAATTTTTCAATGTTTTTACAGGTTGTTAAACATTACTTATCGGTATAGCTTGTACGATTCATTTCGAGTCTTCAGTTTCTCATTTGTTAAATTGTAAAAAATTGAAAATAGTAAAAATGAGTTATATATGGCGAAAGTAGAGGCTCTAGTCTACATTTTAAAACGACTCAGAGTTTGTTGCCGTACTATTTGTATTTCCGAACGAATTTTCGAAAACTATGAATTCAGTGTTCAAACGCTTTCAACGAATGAAATATTGCTGTATTATTGGCACACCCGGTAGAATATCCGCTTCCAGGGACAAATTGTTAACGGTAAAGCGACTGTGTCTCGCACAGTTGCCACTAAGAAATGTGCGGCTTGGGGACAAATTGGTACTGTGACAAATAGTCTGCGGATTTTATGGGTTCAAGCAAACGCTGCCGTGCAGAATGCATCGCGTCAGGAACCGTCAATGAAACCCGACGATATCTCGATTCTAATTTCGACTCGATACGCTATTTTAATCATGCCGAACTTCTGTTTTCGTAAAAAGTCTGCGTTCTGTCATTATATGAAAATAATCAATTCTCTGGAAAATATCTCAGGAGAAAGCTTGTTCAGCAGTTTTCCCAGGAAAATGGTATTCCGACGGAAAAATGACAGTAGAAATCCCCGAGTGCAAAGAGCTTCCCAGTTACAAAACAATTAACGATTGCGAAATAAATTAGAAGCGTTTAACAAAATTCGAGTAATTTAACAAAATCCGAGCTTTTACTTAGTTGAGCTGTTTCCGGCACTTCCGAATGCAAATTTAATATTCTTTATTTTCCCGAAGACTTTCCACTGTTCTCAAACGATTTCCTGCGAATCGAACGCTTCCTTTCCAGAGGATTTGGCGCTTGTAGAGATTCTTTGTCGTCGCACATTTCCTTTTTCTTTCCTCCTTTTATTTTTGGCTTCGCGTATTATTCGCATACTCTCCTCGATACCATCGGCCGTCATAGTGAACGTTCCAGCGTCGATGGCCGTCTCTGTTATTTTCTTCTCGTTCCTCTTCTTCTCTTTTTGATTTTTCCCTCTCGCAGCTTTCTTTATCTTTCGCCGGCGCGAGCGCGAGCGCGACGTCTATTTCCGGCGAACAGTTTAAATAGCTTCTGTGTATTTCTAGCGGCCACCTACGTGTACCGGTAATTAAAACTTCTTTGCAGCTAAGTGCTTCCACGATTTCCCGATTCTATTTCCAACGGCGGCGCTGGGGGTGCCCGAAAGGCCAAATATTTGTCTTATATGGTAGCTCCTCCATTATCCGAACGGTTTACCGACATCCGAAGCGAACACTATAACTGCTTTTCGGGGAACGGTTTTCCGTAGAGTTTGTTTAGCTTTGATGAAGTAGCGCGCGGTTCGAGACTGGTTACAGAATTCTCCTCGTTTTCTTCTTTTTTTTTTAAGTCCACCAACAAAGCTATCGAGACGAAGCTCTCCGGTCTTGTTTAACTGGTTTTCGAGAAGCTCTGCGATTTTTTTCTGCCGGCGTGGCCGAGCTTCGACGATGTTACAGCGGTTTTCTCGGGAAGAGACTTGTTTTGCGCGGAGAATTAGACGCGGCTGCGAAAATTTCGAAAGATCTTTAATCTGCGTTATTTGGAACGAATTTCTGAGCTTTAGTGCAGATAGTCGATGATTCATGACGATGGAGAAACGATTGATGAAAAATAAAGGAGACGTTGCTTCCGAGGAAGCTGAATCGAAAATATTTTTCGAAACGAAGGCGATAAACTTATCGATCCGAAACTTCGCAGTGATTTTCTCCACACCAGTTGTTTAATTGACAAATTCGAAAGCGCTTTTAATTTGTAGAACTGCACAAAATTAATAAAAACTAAATCGACCGAATTGAAAATAACGAAGAAGAAGCGGCGTTCTAGAAATAAATCTGTGATTTTCGAAAGTATTGGTTCGTCCCTAGAAAATTGAATTTTGAAAGGTCGACGCAGTTCTGGTTTGGAGAGTGAAGGGACATGTATGACTGAAGATGTCTGCCAAGGTTGACGTAAATCGGATCATTGGTTTCCACGTTCCTCCAACTCGAAAAATATCGTTCCCAGAAAAATACATGGGAAAATTCATATTCTCTCATAAAGCATGCAAAAACCGCCCTATCCGAAGGACAATCGCGTTGCCAATTTTTCGAATTTCGCTGTAATACTTCGGAATCATGTTTTCGATACTAGAATCCTGTTTTTGAAGTCGACACGGTTCAATTTTACATATATATTGCCCACGTGCACGGTTAATAAAGATTTCTGTTCCATCGGTGAATTTTTAGGAACGAAATTCGGGAAAGCTATTTTTTTTTTAATAAAGAAAATACTTCTTTTCGACAATAAATTAGGAGTCAGGAATAGGAATCAAATTCGATCGCGGTTTAAAAATGTTAATTAGCCACGGTGATTAGCTCCGCGGATCGCCTTTGTCTCCTTTATTTTTACGCTCTGCGTGCATAATAGTATCCCAGAGAGCTGTATAGCCTGCGCTATTAAAAACACCTGCATTAAAAATCTTTGACGAAGCCCAATCAATGTTCTCTTTTATAAAAGAAAGATAAACATTTATATAGTGAGCACCGCGTAAAGAACAAAGCCCGGTGTAACTAAATATATCGGACAATGTGTTCCCCATCGATTGGCAATTTGTTGTTACCTTACTGAATAAACAATTCAAATTATCAACCATTCGCCAAGAACGTTTAACCATTTATCAAGAACAATTTGCTAATTGCCTGGAGCCTGTGATTCTCGTTTCAAGTTCTCTACTATAATAAAATCCCATATCAAATTTTATAATATAATAGAATTTGGTCGCAAATTTTACGATTAATGAAATTTCGTTTCGAATTTTATAATTGATAATATCTCATTTCAAATATTATAATATAATAGAATTTCATTTCAAATTTTATAATATAATAGAATCTCATTTCAAATGGCTGCGTCACATTTAATTCTTAAAATGGCAGCAATGTGGAACGATTTCGGTATTGTCACGATAATGGAGGTTCTACAGCCACTATGCGATTCCGTCGTATTCACAGTTTTCACGCGACATGTGCGGACCTTGCAGAAATGAATTATCGCAGTTATTAAATTGGAATTTCGATTTTCGGACCGATGCGTTCCGAGGCTGAAAAATCAGCGGAAAATCATCGACCGGCGACGATAATCGCTTAAACAATTATATCGCGATAATTCTGCTGGTTTTTCAATGCGGTTGCACCGATCGAAAATCGCGGATTCGATTGTTCGCGGGAGAAGAGCGAACGATTTTTTCTGCAGATCGCGCGCATGTTGCGCGTAGCTGCAGCCGCAGCATTCTACTTAAAGAATGTTTACATATACGGTTCGTACACGCAATATGCTGAATTGCATGGCGAAGTAGCTCGAACTGCCTTAAAGTATCGCTTCGAATAAATATTTATTTTCCCGTGTGTTTCTCCACTCGGCCTCTGTTTCGCTCGACTTTCCACGTTACAGCTTTCTGCGGCTACCTCCGATCCGCTACGGTTTTCTCCGAACGCGAACTTCCATTCGTAGCTACCCTATTCGGAGCAATCTTCGTTCCACCACCACCACCACCACTACCACCACCACCACCACCACTACTACACCACCACCACCGCGCTGGCAAAAAGTATCGAGTCGCAATTTCGAAGTTAACTCGATCGCTGAACGAATTATCTTGTAATCGGGTTGTCTTGCAACTAATTGCGGCACTCCTTGTCGGGCTTGCTGCGTTTCAAATTGCGTTTCGCGAGCTTTTAGCCGCGTCTCGCGAGTCCACTGCGGATATTTATGCGAAAAGTCGGTCTCCGGACGTTGCGAGATACTCGAAAGAGACTTGGCTTTGCTTTCAAGCTGTTTGGTCGGTCTTAATCAACCTTAATAGTCTTAATATTTTTAATATTTTTAATATTTTCAATATTTTAATATTTTTAGAGATTTTAATATTTTCTGACGATCTATCTTCTCTTATATTCTCGTGCGAAACACTTTTTGCCAGGGTGGAGCAGCGCGTGACAGTAAACTTCGCGAGAGCTGCGGAAGTTCCTGAGCATTCGAGGATTTTCGTGAGATAGATCTCGATTATTCTCAACCAGCTAGAATGTTTTTGGACCCTTAACTGCGCGCTGCGATCATCCATTGGAATCGTGTTCGCGTGTTTTCATTCGTTTAACGTCGTGGAAGATGTTAGAGAGTCGGGAAATGAATAAAAATACTTGGCAAATATCGAGGACCTATCCCAAGTCTGATGTAATTACGTTGCGGAGTGCAAAGTGTACACTGTGCTACTACTAAATCGATATTTTAGTCGGTCTTGGCTTCATTCTACAAACATAGTTGCATAATGTGGTATTTTTTTAAACAGACATTCAACAAATTGAATATTTTGTCTCTATTAAATTCGTCTCGTTATTGTTACTAAATTGACCAGTGTCTTTACAATGTTGCTGTCTATACAATCTGTCAATATTCTATTATTATATTATATCAGTCAATATTTTATTATTAAATTGTCCAACTTGTTCCAATCGCTAAAGTTGAATAATTTAAATTTAGTTGAACAATTTAAAGTTCCTCTGTAGCTGTTGCAAAATTGAAAAATGTTCGATTCGAGGCCAAAAGGAACGTTCTCATTTGTTAACTAGTTTTAAAAAACCGATGTAAGCTTCTAATGAACACGCGGCTCGGTTTCGCGTTAACGAATAATTAACGATGATAATGCTCTTCAATGGACCCGCATAAACTGCTTGCGGTTTGGTTTATAAATTGCAGTTACGTTAAAAGCATTGCTTCGTGAAATTTTTACTGGCGCTGCTGCGGCTAGTACCGTGTTAAATAACAAATGACGCGAAACAATCAGGCTATCAAAACACGGTATGTAAACTGCTGTCGCGTTTTGCAGCCGGCCAGGGTAATTTAACCAGTCGCCAAAACCAATGAATAACGTAAACGTTTATCGAACTGCTAAATGTTATTTGGCACGTGTCTATGAATTATGGCGTTGTTTCTTCCGTAGAGCAACCGTTATCGTCGTCCGATGCTCGAATTGTTTGAAAATTTCAATTTGCAGAGTGATCCGATTAGATGCTGTGCTCGATTTAATTAATTTCCTTAATTACTGCTAACCGTTAATATCCAGGATAATTAAAGAGCAGGTTCCAATGAATAATGTCCAGTTATAGACTGCGGATATTTATAAATTTATCGCGTTTGGAAATTTATGCTACTTTTACCGCCAGCTGATCATTATTGAAATTGCTTGAAACATTCACGACTTAATAAACATCCTAGAATCGTTTATAAAATCCTAGTGATTTATCGGAGTATCATATTTGCTCTTCCAAATTGTAATGGCAGTTTATCGAAGCACGCTAATTAAAATTGATTTCCGACCTTAACGCCTTAAGGCGATGAATCTGTTGGCCGACTGTTGAAAACAAATTTCATCCATTTGTTTTCAATGGAAAATTGCATAGTAATTGCTACCCCGTGTCTTCGATTTCGTTTCAATTACTGTGATCATAGGAATAGTGGATTTCCTCAAAATCTGTTCATTTGTTTAATGGCACATCGGCTTGTTTTAGCTATTAGCAAATTATTTTCTATAACTGTTTCTTGTTTTACATTCTCTCGATGATCTAATAATAATAAAGTAGTAGACTATTTCTTATTAAATAACATTTTATTCTTTAATACTTTGTTACTGTGTAGTATTCGACTATCTGTAATTGCAGTAAATTCTTTATTATTTTTTAGTTTATTGTTAGCGAATTTACTACACTATGAATTAGTCTGTGTTGCCATAGTTCGCCAAGTAGTTTCATCTGTCTTAAGTAGGCTGTGATTTTTCTATCTTTCGATCGTCTTTCTCTCTCTTTTGCACCTCTAATATTTCGATATTTTTCTACTATATCTTTTCAAGATGGATATTATTACAAAATAATTATATCACAAGCCTTGCTGGAGCCTAAATGTCTTGCTTAATCACTATAAGCAGGAAGAATGTTCATTTCGTTTCATAAATTCTTAAAAATTCGCAGTCTCGACAAACGAGTCGCTATAAACTAATAAAAACTGAAAAACAATTCTACAGATACCATTTCAAGCATTTGTGCGCGATTAGTATACTTCGTACGCCATTCGCGCGCAGTTAAGGGTTAATTGCTTCGTTGCAAATGAAAATACATAATGATTGATATTAAGTTGTTTCATAATAATTCGTTACTTAGCGAATTTTCAATTTTAACGTCTAGAACGATCATAACCTCGATAGATCGCTTTATTATATTCGAAAGAATCTTTATCAGATACCAGGCTTGGGCGACAATGATTTCCAACAAAAAGTAGTAAACAATTTTTATTGCATTTTTTCGTTTGGAAATTATGCTTCAGAAATTTCAAGGAGATTACTTGCAAAAGATCCTTACGAACTCTCTGAACAATTAATCTTAACGCGCTCGCTGTCGGTTGCGAGAATGTCTCTACCGAATTCAAAATGGCGGCGATGGCGAAGCTAACAGAACACTGTGCTAACTTTTAATGGTTCTTAATCATTTGCCAAGGAGTTCGTTGATTTTTGGCGAATATTCGGACAGCGAGCGCGTTAACGAACCACGAAACACTTTCCTAGCAACAATAAAGGTGCGAAATGGGGAGTCGCGTTGAAATCACTGCGATTGTTTCGCGTCGACCGGAAAGCAGGATCGCCGATACCAGCATTAACTGCAAAGTCGCTTTCAGCGTGCACACAGTTCCGCTGCCGAAACGGGAAAATATTTATACACTCCGTCTCGTTACATCGTTGACCGTGTATATATTGACCGAAACCACTGTCAATCGTTGCTGTCGTTGATTAAACTTTACACGGGAGACCTTCTGTCGCTTCTGCCCCGTCTCTCCCTTATCGATCATGCCAAAGAACCACCCCCTATTTTAACAAACACTGAAATATGGAAACTTTTCGTCAATAAAACATTAAGAAATTATTAAACGCAACGTTTCGAATTAAATAGAATCGGATTTTATGTGGCACTATCGTCGCGATAACATTGCTATCAGAAATCTTGAACGAGCATGAATTATAAAATGAAATAATTTATAAATTGAAAAGATCCTTTGTGACTGTAAAATTCTGGAAAATCGCAGAAGATTTCCGCTATGTCTTTCACCGGGATTATTATCATTTTCATAATGGATACACTCCCTGTTATAATTCTCGTAACAAATGATGAAATGAACATTATTCGAACAATAAAACGGAGAACAAAATGAATTTCGAAACTGGAGAAACGTCGGCAATGGAACCGGCGAAATATTCTTAATCACGCCGCGTATCCCGCAAGCAGAATATTCCGCGAGTAGTCGCTAGTAGTCGGCGGACAGAGCGAGCCCCGCGGAATATTCCGCGTGTCGATTTTCCGATTGTTAATTATCGACAGAGTGTCACCGGCAGGACAACGGGTTAACGCGAGTGTCGGCGAGTCCCCGTCGACGGCGAGCAGCGCGGATGATTTCAATGTGTGCCCCGTAACCGACCTATCGCTCCTAAAACGCATAGAAAACTAGACGTAAGTAGAAAGATGACCCTAGGGGACAGTGACAGGCTATTGTTTCGCTGTTGCAGGTTACTCTCGGACGAGTACTCGGTTCGATCACGCATTTAGTAAGCTCTAGTAGAGAACAATGTGCTGTGCATATATATTCTCTCTACATATATCTGTATATCTAAATCTAAACTGCATAGACAACATAATATGGGATAGACGGTGCATCCATGTGTGTGCATATATATGTATATACATGCATCGGTCACGTGCATATGTATATATTTCTATCTCTATGCCTAACTATATTTCTCTCTCTTTCTCTCTCTATATCATTCTCTCTCTCTCCCTCTCGCTCTCTCTATCTCTTCGTCTTCATCTGTCTGTTTGTACTTGATCCTTGGAAGGAGGACGCTTTCGACTACTGCACTGTGGCGGCGATGCCTGGGTACATTTTGACCCTACAAACGATTGTCATTCTAATTGATCTTTTTCGAATGGTGAAGGCGATGGTTTAACCGGTTCACTGACAGCTTCGGGAATTTGGTGGTAATCTTCGAATGGAACAAGTTTTTAGTAAACTACGGAGTATATGCATTTATGATAAAATTGATTAACTGTAATTTTAAAGAATGGAAAGAGTAAGCGATACACTGTTGCCGTCCTACTATAATTTTTAAAGGAAGGAAGAAGTTTCTGAGCGGCTCTTGACTCTTGTAACAAATGTGGACAATTTTTATTTAATTGATTACAACTATACACGTGCTATAATGATAAAATAGCTAGCCGGTAAATTTGCGAGAAAATCAAACGCTGCCAGCGATCAGGTTGATGCCATTGGACCGACCGACACCTGTCGGCTGCCAGAAGCTGTTCGCGATTCGGCACCGCGGGGTCGAAATCGACCCAGACGTGGCCGTCCGAGGGTTGATCATTGTCCGAGTGTACAGATCTGTATTATATAGTGTGTCACGCAACATAGTAGCATGCCACCTTGAGCCGATCGAGGCACCGTCTCGAATATTCTCGCGAGTCGCGGGCACTGTTCGAGACGGTGTATCGCCTGTCTCACCTGTCTCGCCGTTTTCTATACTGGTGTCGTGGATTTGACACTGCGGTGTCGTCCGCCGCTGACTATCGCGTTATATACAGGGTGTCGTCTTCCTATCGATCTCTGGCCACGGCCGTTTTCAAACTGATCGCGGCCCCCTGCGGAAACGTTCGCGAAGCTCGAGCACGTTTCGACGAGGATGCTGCGCGATTAGTATACATCTCCGCGGAGCCGAAATTGCGGTTGCGATCTCTGACCTTCTGGTGATCTTGATGCAACGCGAATGCAGCATGCGTTCGATCGCTATGATACATTTTAAGAAAAATAGTATACAGAGATCTACCGCTAGTTCAAGCCCTCGTAGAATCCTTGAAAAATTTTTTTCCAGGTTCAATCTACCATGGATTCGAAGATCGAACCTTCCTCTTTAAAATGACACCTCGAATTTCGATCTACGATTTTTTTCTGCGATCTTATGCGACTTTGAATGCAACCTGTGCAGTGGATATCAAATACACCGTAATTCTGAATCGACTGCCGATTGAAACCTCTGTAAAATCGTAGAAAATTTTTTCTCGCGAATGAATCTACCACGGATCTAAAGATTGAACCTTGCCCTTTAGAACGAGCACAAAAAACTTGACGTACGATTTTTCCAAGGCGTTTGATTAAGCTTCGAATGAAAGCTGTGCCTTCAACTTTATGAAATACAGCATAAGCGCTAAACTCGTTCGCTATTTCTGCCCCATAAAACAGCTAGAAGGAATCGCATATTAAATTTTAAAGGGTCGTTGTAAAATTCGAATCTTCGAATCCATGGTAGAACGGTTTGCAGGAGAAATTTGTCGATGTTTTCCGAGTGGTCGGAATTTGTAGGAGATAAAACGCATCTCCAACGAAGGTAGACATTCGCGACCACCGTGTACGTTCTCATTAACCTAACCGGAATTACGTCTGACTAAAGGACAATGCTGTGCTTTATCTTGTCTGCACACATACTTATCACGGTTATTTATGCGCGCAATTAGCTCCGTCTACATTATTCGCACACTATACCACGTGATAATTGTAGTTCCGGTTGTTAGAGTCGAGTCGACCATAAATTATGGTCGATATTGATGAAATAATCACTCGTACAGTAACTTATTATAATTATTATAATTCTTACGACCAGTGACTTATTATTTGAAATAGCTGGGCATAATTGTTAAGGTTATGATTAACCAAATTACGATCTTCCGAAGCGAATCTTTTCTAAATGATACGAATGCCAAAAATTCTGTTCCCGCGTTTCGAAGTTCTTCTCTGGCGAAAAATTCGCGTGGTATGAAGCGGCGCGGCGCCCTTTTGTCCCAGACACGATGTACACCGAGTGTTTTCTTTATGCGTTAGGGTGGATTTTCTGAGCTAACATTTGCGCGTACGCGAAGCCGTGCCGAACCCGAACTTTGTTTCGTAATAACTAGACCGCGGTTGTATAAACACATTTACACCGTCGTAACCTGAATTTCCTGGCCGAGAGCTTTGGTAATCTGAAAACGAGATAAAAGCGCGAAACTTTCGCCTGAACTTTTTCATTCAACATATTCGCACCGGCGCGTCGCATTAGAATTTTATAAATATTCACGCGCCGTTTATTCGCGCGGCCCGAAACGAATTTTTCGTTTGTTGTCGCTGGACCGCGGATCTTTCCGGAGAATAGAAATATTCGGTACGAGTTAAACAGATATTTATTTCTTAAATAATTCCAACAAACTGGAACGGATGCAGAAGTATTCAGAAATTTTTACGAATGTCTTTAAAGTTTCGTTTGCACCTCTGGTCATTTTTAGCTGCTAATTAATCCGCGGAATTCTCAATGATATCTCGCAGCCCCGCGACGTTTCCCGAATAATTCTGAACGAATTTTTCTCGAGATCCGAACGCTCTGGGTCCTCGCGATTCGGGTCACTGCCAGTCGCTTTCATAGTGTATCAGATCACGCGGAAGTGGGTCAAAATAGTAGAAAAATAGGAAATAAAGGAATCCCGTGAACAAAACGGTGTCTAGGGTCGCCGTCAACCCAACGAGCCCCAATAACTCGAAACAAAATGAATTGGGGTTCCGCGGGAATTCCAAGCGTGATTAATGAATCGCGAATGAATTTGTCAAGGTCGTCCGCGGCCGCCTCCGCTCGCTAATTAATGCGGCAGTTTTTGAGACGCCTAATCGGCTTTACGGAATTCTCGGCGTATGTGGAAAACACGCAGCCCGCTCGCCGGGACCTCCCTCTGTTTATCCACGGTAAATTAATATTTATCTCCTGCCGCGTAGTCCAGCATAAGCTGCCGGGCTTAAGGAGGTCCTCCGCAATGTCTCGGTTAAATGTCACGGCTGGAGCGACCCGATCTGTAAGCCTGACGCGTCGTGTATAGTCGGGACTCTGTGCAACGAATTCGACAAATTAGAGCTCTGCGGATTTACCAAACTCCGGGGCCGATCAATCTTTGATACCTGTGCTCGATCCGTAGGTACGCATATCCGGCGTGTCGGAAACGAATTGTTGCGATTGCGGAACTCGAAGCGCCATTTTAAATGTAACTATTCAATTATCGTTCATGGAAATTCGAGTTTATCAAATTAAAATTGTATTTCGAATGAAATTAAATTCATTAACTTTTGGAATTGAATTGAATTCAAATTTCGTCGATAGAATTGCATCGAAGGTTTAGCAATAATATCGATCTTCTCTCGCGCGATCGACGTTGATCTTCTTATTGGATTCACAGACGGAAAACCCGTTTCACAAAGGGTCGAACAATTCGCAGGTTCCAATATTCGAGGCAGCAACCTTTGACCATCCTAAACGGAAATGTCCTCGTCGAAACGTGCAAGCTCTCGTCGCGAATACTTCGCAACGTCGCGAGCACTTTGAGCCACGGTTCCGTGAATCGATTCAAAGGGGAACACCTTATGTATAGAACTTCTGTGTATACCGATCGTTCCGTAGTGCGTGGACGGAACGAGGTCTCGCCTCTTTTCGTAGGTGTCTCTGCGAGGAGACCCAGAAATGCGCGCGGCGCGCGTAAAGAGCAAGAGGACTAGTGTCAACGTAATCGAATTACACGATAACACGACCACTCGAAGAAACGGCCAGTATGAGTTGTCGAACGACAGGAACCTTTACCATCGATTTCTTGATGTGCACATGGCACGGTGTCGAGCTCGAATGTCTTTCCTCGTGTCTTCGTCGGCATCTTCGGCTCTCTTCGAGTTCTTTCGATGCACGAATCGATGTTCTCTATTCTCAACATCTCGATATCGTGTTACTCTCTTCGCTGCGTCTTCGCATATTTCTCTATCTCTATCTCGCTCTCTCGCTCTCTATCTTTTTCTCTTTAATTCTCTCTGATCGACGCTGTCTCGCTGCCACCCTCTTTCTAGATCTACACGCTAATCTCATTTGTCTGTCTCTGTTTCTGATCATCGATCGATACTTCGATACTACGTGATTCGTGATGACGGTTTCTAGCGAGATCTCTGGCAAGATCTCTGGATTATAGACGAAGACTTTCTCTGTAGGAGTGATGTGATTACGTGTGCTGGTCGTGCTATGTGTTAATTTTACATTGAATGCGTTTATACAGGGTTAGGCGAGAGCGTATTTGAATCGGTTTGTAGGAATAATAGGCTTATTTAATATCGGAGATGTGCTAAACAGGGGCGTCTCTTTACATTTTAATGAAATTAAATTTTAAGTCAGATGTACATCACCGCTTAGGTAACTGTGAATGCATCAACAGTTTAATTAATCTACGCATTGACAGTTTAACCAATTCATTCATTGACAATTCAACCAATTTCTGCGTCGATGATTCAACCGATTTAAAGAGCGTCGGCAGTTCAATTAATTCGTGCATCGATCGTTCCCCAGAAAAGTAATAAAAGATCGGCTAAGTTTAGCATGATGTACACTCGCGAAAGAGTTGCACAAGACTGGAGGATTATTGCTGAAGAGAGTTCGCTGGAAAAGAGAATATACAGCTGGCCAATGTTGATTTTACCGATGGATGTAAATTTAATACATCTGAATCGGATCGGCGCGGAATAGCGGGGCGAAAGAAAAATGAAGAGCCACGAGTTAAAAGCACGGAGCTGCGCAGAAACTGCAGGAAAATATACTGCAACAGTGTGTCTCGACGTTTTTAGAAATGAAGCGCCGCTTTCTGCGGAGAATTTTTAATTTTTCCAAGCGCAAAAAATAAAATTCCTCCTCGCGTATCGTCCTCGAAGCAGAGATTATAAATTCCTAGAGATGATTCATTGCCTCGACACAACCGCCGAGGGCTTCTCGAATCATTTCAAACAGCAAATGCCTCGAACAATTCGTTATTTCGAACAGTGAATCCTTAAATTAATTCACTGTTTCGACGCAGCGAGTGGTTCAAATAATTCATTATTCCGAGCAGCGAGTACTCGAGATAATGTATCGCATAAAATGGCTGCCGTTGGCGGCAGAAACGAGGCGGAAAAATCTTGCTCGGCGCGTAAGGAGCTTCCCATGGCCGGAGGACTTCAATTTCGAGGAAAATTGGAGGTAACAGGCTCCGGGGAGAGGTCCAGTCCGAAAAGATTCGTCGCAAGCCTCGTATTACCCGTTTAATGAAACCGCTGCGCGGTCACGTCACGTATCCAAACTTGTTATTCACTGTGCAACGTCGTCGGCCGGTCTCCCTCCCCCTCTCTTACCGTATTCCAAATCCCATTTATTTTCCTGCACGCTTTGTTCCCCGTCGTCCTCTATTCGCGCTGGTCATTCAACTACCGAACAATAGCAAACGCGCCGGCATAGTGGGACGACGGAGTTTATTTGAAAAGATCCAGAGTTTCTACTCCCGACTTCCGGACGTGTGCCAGTGATTCAATTAATTTCGCCGATAAACAGGAGGGGCTGCTTCGAGTAGTCTAGTGGACGTTCCAACGAGTAGCAGTCCACTTCGCTGGCGTCATTTTAAGCTGATCATTAGGATCATTTACTCTTGGATGCTTCGAGAATTTATTAGGAGACCTTTGCTAAAATCATTTGACTAGGATGATTTAATTAGGATTTTAATTAGGATTTACTAGCAACGTCTCACTAGAAGCATTTTACTGGCAAAAAGCTAGTTTAGAAAGAAGTTTCTATTCGTTTAAACAATAGTACCCTGAATTCATTGTTTGTACGTTCGACGAGCTGGTTGACCGACGGATGAGAAAAGTAATAACGAAATAAATCTTGTCTCTTTGTAGAACAGGAAATATTGCACTGTTCACTGAAATGGGTCATTTCACGGTAAATCGATCACTTTTCGACGTCAATGTCTGGGATTTCGCTCGAAATGAAATACGATGTAGTGCACGCGAAATTGGAAGAGGGCGGCGGGGTGGGGGGTAAGTTATCATTTTGCTGGTTTGAAAATTGTTTGAGAAACGCGGTCCATTTATTCGATAAATATTCGTAAGAGCAAATTGCGTTACCCTTTGCCCATCGAAATTGTTATATTTTGTAACGATATTTTTGCCCAATGGAAAAATCCTTTTCACATCGAATCTGTTGTAACGAGAATTATGGAGCTTACACAAGAGCAGTGATTCAGAGGCAGTGGTAACATTTTTGTTAGGCCAATCTTCTTTTGTTCGTTTTTATTCTACTCGCATAATTAGAGTTATCTTAATTTTACTTCCACGATGCTTATCATTGCTTAATCATTGAACAATTATTACAACAGATCTCTGTTCGACCAACTTAGGTAAATGAAAGTAGCACTGAGGAAACAATTAAAAAACGTGTGGCAAAAACAAAGTAGCAAAGCGAACTAGGGACTGAAAATTATTGTAAGAATCCTTCTTGCCATAGTGTTTGACGGACAGTTGGACTAGGGACGGCAACAGCCTGTCCCATATTACCATTTCTTGCTTCATACGTCCTACTTTCATGCTCGTTCTCCGACGAAAGTTAAGACGATTTATGATACCGCAGCCAAAGAACGAAAGGACTCGGCGGTCCCGCTTCTTCACTTTCCATTGATTTCGCTGTCCGCATCTGGCTTTTGTCATCAGGGAGGGCTGAATGTTTGAAGCGTCCTTGAATGATTCAAGTATCCTCGAGGCTAACTGTTAGGATGGCGGATGCCGGACACTGCGGCGAATAAATACATAAAATCTACGGTCTGCTCGCGAGGCGCGATCGAAGGGGGATTCGGGCTCAATTTATTTCTCTGACTCGCTGCTAGATAACGTTTAATTACTTTGCAGATTACTTCTCTGTACTCTTATCTATCCGTCTGCCATATTTCGCCCAGCTTCGGGTGTCCAAACATTTGCTGTTAGCGATCTAACGGAAGCATGATCGCGCGCGTCCCTGAGATTCGACGGCGAACCTGATAAACCGAGGATTAAGGCGAGGATTTTTGTCGAGTAGCAAATATTTGTTTAAAGTAGCGTTTGAAATTGTTTCTTCAATTATATGCGCCTTTCAGTAAATAATTAAGTTATCATCGAGCTACTAAAATTATTAAAAAATTACAATATAGTAGGATAAAGTCAGAATTTTGGTATTAGATAATTTATAATGGAAAATAAAATTTATGAACCAATGATTACGTATTGCAACGCTTGTATGTGCAATTGTGGACTATTTACGCGTCCACAAGATCGTCTCTACAATTGCGCGACCACAAGATTGCCTCTGCAATTATGCGACGCTACTGTATTCACAAGATTGTCTACTAAACTATAAGAATACTTGTCCAGCCTATAGCATCAAAGTAATAGGAACGATACGATTCAAGATAATAGCACGTAGCTAGGTATAAGTACGAGGAACATAACGAGTTATAGCCACCTTGCATTATATGGGCAAGATGGATTTTTGTTTCAGAGCTAGTTCAGAGGTATACATCTATGTAATTCAGCAAGTTTCGTTTAACGAAACGCGTAAATCGCAGAAATAAATGAAATATTAAAATTGACTATAATTAGCTATAATAATATAAAATAAATGTAAAAATAATATAAAATATCGTAATAAATATAACACAAAACGTTTAATCAATATGAGAGATAATTAATTAGAGTATTCAGAACGGAGCATTCGAAAAGGGAATGATTTTTCGGAATATTTAACGCGTATATTGTAGAGAGCACTGAAACATTTAGCTGCGGCCATAAAGAGAGGCATTAGGGTAGCACGAAACAAACGTGGAACGGTTCCTGGGATGCGTGAGAATAATATGTTTCCGTTTCCCGTTGCACGTTGCAGGCATCACGGCTGAACCTGTGGCATTTCCACGTTTTCGCGTTCATTTTTTATTTATTTGTTTTAAGCCGCATCTACGCCAAGGTCATTAGCAATCCTGTAACTTCCCGGTTACATTGTGTGACGTATCGCGCTGTACTCCGGGGTTATACCTTGTATTATACGACACTTTGCAGCACGTGTTGCTGCGTATTTTTGCGAGTACAGACTGCTCGGAAAGTTCGCAGAAAATGGAGGATCGTTTCCTCGAATTCGACTGGATTTCCCGAGAGTTTCGCAGAAATTAGAAGCATTCGTTCCTTAAAATACGAAAACAAGTATAACAGCGTGTGATTTGGCTGCAACAATGAGTAAAAATTCTGAAAGTAGATGAGAAATTCTTCGTGTAAGTATTGTAAATTTTCGTATGATATCGAATGCAGTTTCGTTTAAAAAATATGGGACAGAATTTCGACGTTTTTGTTATCGTAAAGAGCTCCCAAAACGAATATTTTTTAATCAAGGTACCTGTTTATTTTACATGGTTAAGCACGTTTGCAGTGTTCGATAAATACGCGTGTTTCGAATATTCATTTCCGACGTTTCCCGGCACCCCCTGAATTTATTTTATATTTAGATTCGCCGTTCGAGTCGAGCGGAACAAGTCGGCGTTTAAATCACAATAATAAATTCTTGTGGGAGTTTTGGACTGTCCTATGAATTTTACATCGACGCGGAACAGTCTCCTGTCATCGAGATATTTTTATTAGAGCAGAATGTAATTATACTCCCGGTCCAATTGATTTTACTACACATGACGCACGTTGAGCGAACCTCCCCTTTTTGGGAGAATTTAATAAATTCATTTTTACTCTCTTTATACGACACGATCAAATATATTAATTAATATATCATATTAATTCGAACTTCGAAGATTTCTTTTATTTGTTTAATGCTATTTCGATGTAAGATATCTCTGTTCTTAATTCGATATAATTACAATGGACTAGTATCTCCAAGAATATTGCGAACATTAAGCGAAGCCTATCGTCCGTTTGGTATTAAAAAATCCCATTCGTCGAGCCACGAGTAATTACATCGATTATGCGGCGCGATACCTAACCACGACTATTTTCGATAATTTACAACTCCCGAGGTGCATCGATTCGCCTAACTTTCGCGTTTTCACGCTGAATAATATATTCCGTTTAATTTGAACAAACGGCGCGATCGGTTCGCACTTGTCTTATATTAAACAAACGTTGACTTCGTATTTAATTTCCCGCGGGAAACGCGACTGATTAAAGGATTTGGTTAACTAGGAATCTGTCGGCTTTCGAATTTCGGCGGCGCCGAATCAAACGAATTTCCGATCCCGGTCTCCGCGAACAGATGCTCGAAAATCTGTGTTTGTACAAAGCAGCCGCGATCATTGATTTTTCCCGTCGACATATTTAGCGTTTTGCGTGCGGAATTCAATTGAACTCCGACCGACGGGCCGAGCCAATTCAACGATTCGATTTTCCGGGATCCCGGGAAAAAATATGGCTCCCGCATTATTCGAAACCGATGCGGCGCGAAATGGCCTCTCGGTGTTTTCGGAATTTTCATTTGTCGAGGAAATCAGGCGAGTGACGCGGCCAGATTCCGGTGCGCTTTTGCTATGGTATAATGCTCGGGGAAATATTCATCTCGCGGTTATTTATACGTGGAATCGTCGGCTTTCGAGTGCCGAAAATTGCTCTCGATGTTTGCGGATTGCACCGCGATGTCTGTGGAGATTTTATATTCCCGATTTCAATTACATGTCGATGGAGATCTTGTGTTCTCAGTTTTATCAATTCATAGACGGGGACTGATTTCGTTTTCAATTTTTCAAAATATCGCATCTGCCTCGACGTAGGAATATTTAATATTGAAAATATAACAGCTGTCCGCATATGCAAACTATAAAAATTGGAAGAATAAAATCTGCTCTCGTATGAAAATATTTAAAATTGAAAATACTAAAATAAAAAACTTTAAATTATAAAATTTGTCTCCAAATTTTTGCTGCAACCTCGCCGCTGCAATCGTATTTGTCGCTTAATTATCGAAAATCAAATTTATGGAGGGTACGTGTTTCTAGAGGCGTATTCCAGCCTATCTATCTATACCGAGTCCTTCGGCGGTACTGCAAAAAAGATGGCAGTCGATGACGTCATTGGGAACAGCGGGATGACCTTGAACCGCCAACTAAATCGACGCTGAGAATAGTAACGTTCGAGGGAAGCGTCGAATGAATGGAATTTACAGCGGAGTCCCCCATATCGGAGTGCCCTGGAGGCACGTTTTCACCTAACGTTCAGATATCATGATTCCGGCTGTCATGGCAAATAAGGTTTCTTGTTTTCCCGGCGACAAAAGTCATCAGTTTTCGCTCGGTGACAGAGCGAACGATTTACTGTCACGTGAGAACGCGACTTAAAGGGTTGCCCTCGTGGCTGGAATAACATTAGGCGATTCGCGTGAACGTTCGATCGATTGAACATCGATTCAACCTCGATATTAAATATCGGCTGCGTTTTTTGGTGTTCCAATATTTAAGTTATATTTATAGTTCAAACGATTCCGACCGTTATAATGTAGGTTGCTAATGACCCATAGGGAGGCTGCAGCTTAAAACAAGTAAAAAGAGGGTGACATTTCCGCAGAGTGTTCTGGGAGCTCATTTATCTCGCCTAGACATTCAATTATCTTAAAAGACTATCTCCCGGTAACAAACGCCGGAAGATTTACTACTAGAAAATCGACTCGTCTGTTATCCGCGGGATCTCCATGCAAATATCAATTTTGGTGGTTCGATTCGTAGGAATTCGCTTCTACGGAAATGATTTAAAGCGCATAAAACGTGCAGTTTTATTTTCGAAAGTAATTTGAACACCTTTTCGTGGCAACGTCTCGAAAATATAAATTGCCACAATTACGCAAAACGCGCGATCTCGATTATATTTTAAACACTCCTCTGTAGCGATTTTTCAAAAATAAAAACTGCTACATGTACGTATAATCTGCAATTTATAGCGTACTTTAACAATTTCCCTGTGGCGATCCATCGGAAATAAAAATTGTTACAAATACACAAAATGGACAGCCTGCTATAAATTGTAATTTAAACATTTCTCAATCGCAATTTGTTGAAAATAAAAATTGCTACATGTAATTTTTCCGTCTCGATTTTTCAAAGCCAAATTCCGAAAATTCACGGCCTAGTTTACATCGTGCGACGCGGCTACGCTGAAAACATTTCTCCGAATCGATTACCCAAATATGAAAACTGTTCTAAACAATAAAACATTCGCGATGCAGTGGCGTGCATAGCCCGAGGATTCTGCACGCTGTTCGCGTTTTTGTATTTCCATCGATTCCGGCACGGTCGGCTGTGCCCTCGAATCGCGTTGTCTTCCATGTGACTCGATTTACTTTTCGGTAGCATTGATTTATGTTATGCGAACAGGTTCGCCAGCCTCGTCGCACGCGGCACGGCACGGCACGGCTCGATTCGAAACACCCAAGGCGGTCGATGGTGTTGTCGTGGCTGCGCAACGTGTGCAGACGAGCCTGCACACAAACGGGGAACTGTGTCAAGAGGGATGGGAACGGGGGTGGTACCATGGCAAGTCTCAATGGTAGCGAGAGCGTACACTCCATGCAAGAAAGCTTGTCCAAACACACAGAGACACGGCAAACATATCCGCGTTTTCGTCCATTAGCATTATTGCGTTTAGCCGCGGCCGACGCCGACTTTCCGCGTTCTTCGAATTCAAATTTCGATCGACCGACCGACTCACAGACCATCTATCGGCTCCGAAAGCCTGGAAGATGGCAAATCTTGGTCGACCGAGCTATCGAAATGCGAGCAACGCTGCGCCAATGTTATTTTATTAATTTATGTATTCGCGCGACGTCGTTCCGCAAAGAAAGCAAAGCGTGCGCTGCATAATTTAATCTCGAACAATTTTCAAAAATGATTCGCCTACGTAGATACATTGTGGCACAGATCCGAAGAGGATCGACATTTGTTGAGCAGCGTAATCTTATCAAGTGTACGGCATTATCAGTTTATATCAAATTTTTCTAGCCGGCTAATGGCGTCGCTCCACCGTCGACGTTAATCAAACAAAAATAGTGGACAGATGAATAGGTCGAAAAATGTAATCGGACGGCTGTGCGCCTGTCGGATGAATCATTTTTCAATCAATTAGCTACCTAGCGAAACGATTCCATTTTATATTACGCTTTGATTTTTCTCCCAGAAATTACGTTATCTGGGATATTATTTCTAACAATATTGTTTCACGATTTTGTCGGAATAATATTTTCTTGTTTGAATAGAGAATTTCTACCATTATTCGTTTCATTTCTAAAGGCGTTGGACACAATTAAACGAAGCCCTGTTTTACATGCAACCCTACTTCATATACATAAATGCAGTAACTTAAGCCTTTAATCCTATCATTTTCACAGTATCTTACAATTTTGCCCAAATAGAATTCTATTATTATTATTCTAAAGCTTATGATTAAACAGTTTTAAGAGTCCCCGATTTTATTATTATTTTGCTTAAGTAGGAAATATTGCAATCCGGCAACATTACATTTTTCATTCGCTAATGAATAAAATGTTTCGTGTTCTCCGAAGGCTCTGGGAGATTAAAAATCTCCGTCGGCAACTTGTAACACTTGCGCGATGCCATAACGGCGATGCGGTTCCGTTTAATGCCGCCGCCGCATGTTAATTGTTACGCCGACCGAATTCGAATGAGGCGCGTTCTGTTTCCGAGAGGCCATTTAACTAACAAAACATTAACGAGCCAACGAATCGCCCGATCAAAATGCAAAGGATGCTGCGTGCCGGCCAATAAACGGAATCCCCGGACGTTTACCGCACGAAGAGACCGCGAAAGATCCAACGGAAACGTTCCGCTGAAACTGGAACAACGGGCCAGACGAATTAACATTATATTTCATTAGAAACAATTCACTGCATAGTCATGGGAACACCGACGTAACTTCCATATTTGCGGCTTAACTGGAAAATCGTTTAGGACAAAATTGTATTACATTAAGAATTTTTTCTTGAGGCTGTAATCTTTTTAAATTTCGTGGTCAACGATGGTTATTTTAAAGGACACACTGTAGATTCTCTCACGGATTCTTGTAGAGCGTGAAATGGCGATTCCAACGAGCATAATGACCATAGGATTCTGATTATTTAATTTCGATATACTTGCGTCTGAAGTAATTAGTAGTCGAGCTTTCAGACACAAGTATCTCGTGATTAGATCCTCGGAACCTTATGGTCATTAGACTCGTTGAAATCGTCTTTTCACACTGTACAAGAGCCTTGGAATTTCCTACAAATGGCGATATCGAGAAGAAATTTGTGGCTCGAAGTGTTCGGATTACCGAAATCTTTCGAAAACGCTTCGGTCTAGGTGATTTAACAATTTTGCTCGGCTGTTATTGCGCGATCAAAGAGACGCGCGAGTTACCACGCGCGGTCTCCAATCCGTACAGGCATATCAAAATCCTTTGTATCGGATTTTCTAATAGAGAGCGAGAATCCAGCAGAATATTTGCACGTACCCAGAGGGAATCGTTGTTTATGTGCGGCCTTTTTGGCGGATATTCTCTGTGCATGTGCGAATATTCCGGCGGATCCTCGGTGTCTATTAGAAACTCCGATACAAAGGGCTCTGATACGCCCGTATAGATCCCACTCGGTATGTGGGTCATGCAAGAATTTACCCACGTTTCTTCGCGTACCATTGCCAAAGTTCTCCCGGCCGTCTTCGAACTTCGCGAAATCCGTTTTGCGGCGAGTCTCTGGTACACTTGCGGATTTTCCGCGTCGACTGTAAAATTCCGCAACCGTCTTACGGATAAGCTCCGCCGACGGATTCGAATGATTCTTGTTCCATCCGAGCATATATTATGGTAAGGCGGTCTGGCCAGATTTTAAAAACTATTTTAAGGAAATCGGTGATGCTCTGTGATGCATACATTAATCACTAGGCCGTATTATATAGTTTACAGTCACCGATTCATTTTCTTTGAATTGTTTGAAATTGGGCCGAGCGCGTCGAAAATTCATTCCGGTGTCCAAAGTAGAGAAAACAAAATGGCGCGGGGTAAACGCCACGATTGCCAGTTGTCTAGGCGATAAGGAAGAAAACTGTTAACGTCTCTTCAGCGTTTAAGACCGCAGAGATTTTTGTTAGCGTTTTTTGGTCGCGTCCCCTGGTAGCAAGAAAGTAAACGCTCTTGTTTCGGCTTCGAGGGCTGCTCTTATCGGCCTGCTATTCACTCGCATCGTGTGGTGCGCCGCACCAACAATGTCGGTTACCGTGACAAAAACATTTAATAGAGAGATCCATCCGATACGCCCTCGTATTTGTACACAGCTTGTTACCGCGAGCCTCCATTGTCTCGTAATTATCGTGTCATTTCGACGCCCTCGCCGCGGTCATTTTTATACGCGGTCGAATTCTGGACTTTATGCGACCACCCTCACAATTCCTGTCTGTACTTGAAACTCGGTAAAAATGACAAATTTATTTTACAGGTCAATAACCATTTATTAATTAATTAATTTATTTATTTATTTCTGTGTTGACTGTCATTTTATTCCACTCCATCTTGCCTTCACCCTCTCTTGGAATATTCCGTGTATTATTAAAAATAGAAAAAGTAAGAGGAATTTATGCTACTACACAATACTTTACTTATTTATTTATTTATTATTTATTTATTATTTATATTGGATGTCATTTTATTCGATTTAAATGTTAATATTTTAAAACTTTATATTCGGTCTGAAAATCCTTTTCAGTATTTCTTCATAGAGTTCTAGCGTGTGTGCACAGCTTATGGCAAAAATCTAGCAAGGCATACTAACCTAGATTTTTCTGCAGCAATTATTTACTTCTATAGGACGTTAATGGGATCCACTCGGACACGTTCATCAAATGAATGGGCGCGAAATTCATAAAGCTGGAACAGTTAGTTTACGACCTAATAGTTTCCCGTTCTATTGCTTGTAACCTCCCCTAACCGGGTTAGAGTACTTCGGAACCGTCCGCTCACTTTTACTATGGGTTACATTAGCCTTTTACGGGGAAACCGGATTACGATTCGGATTAAGCAATGGTTACGACTCCTAGTTACTCGAACGACAGGGATCTTTTACTTTCCTGCGATTTCCGAGTCGGTTGTTGCACCGTGGGGTCTCCTATGACCCCGGACAAAGTTTCCGTATTCGGCGAATTTTCGTGGCGCTTTAAAACGGAGCCTAATGTTTTATTAAAATACTAGATTGAAGGCCTTGAAATTATACATCTCTTTTGAATAAAATGTAACGTGAGAATTTAATTATTAATTTCTGATAACTATTGCGTATAATAATTGTAGTATCAACAAAGTTTAGTGTGAACAAATTAATATATAATAAGGGGTGGTATCAGCAAAGGTTATTAAATAATAGTGTAAAATTAGTATAATTAAATTAGTATAAAAATGAAGAACTATGAAGGGGTTATGTCAAATTTTGTGTGATCGTGATGCAAGCGAAGACGCGCGACTGGCCGACGAATGGCGAAGTGTGCGAGAAGATCGTGAGAGAACTGAAATCTTGGGATGCGGGGCAAATTGACGCGATCACGGGGCTAGCATGGATTGAAGTAGGCGAAGGCACGCATTCACGGCTGCATTGTGATCGAGAAAAGCACAACGCACATATCCGACAAGGCCGTTGCTACGTCGAGTACTAGTGTTACGGAAGCCTGCCGCTTCGGAGGGCTGTTGTTCACTTCACACGCCTCAGTTGCGCGCGAAGTATCAGAGGTGCAGCGGCTGTGAGAAGTAGAGAGGAGTGCAACATGTCAGACGGAATCCCGTCGAGTGTCTGACTCGCATCACTTGCAATTAGAATGGAACGAGCCGTGCATCTACCTGTACATAGCTTCGCAGAACCACCCATAGAAAATTCATGGCAAATATATTATACAAAGCGCAATCTACTAGTTAATTAGAAACTTCACTGTAATCGTTTCGACGAGCCTTCGCTCAAATTATTTTATTTCTATTTTATTTTTACCATAAGCAACCGCGTTACATTGTCATTCGTTCAAGATTTATTGCAACAGTTTCCGATTTTTATTTGTAATCGGAATCTTTCCAAAGCTTCTCCTGATTTCGAATAATTGTTTCAACGAACGTTGGGTGCACTGATTTCACAACGTTATAATAATCGAGTCGAACGAATCGTTTTCACGAGGCAGTGTACATTTCCACGTCTGTAAATGACGGTAATCCGATCGCAATGACTGAGATTAGTTTAGCGAATCGAATAGCGAGGCGACGTTACGTAGAACGCAGAATTTGTGCACAATCAACGTAGCCTATATCTGAACGAATTAGGTCTCGATCGTTAAAGCCCAGGCAGCAGATTCCCTCTTCGCCGAACGAAATAGTTTCCTCATACTCTCTTCTGCATGACACGAATCACAAAAAAAAAGAAACGAATGTCGTCTGCGCTCCAAAATCGTGATCGCAATTTTGGAGTTTCAGGCGCAACGTATATTGTATATTTATACACGGAATGATTCGCGATCGATGGCGGAAGCCGAACGAACGACGAATCCGACGCGAAAAAGTCAACCGGGAATGTGGAATAACATGTTTCGACGGTGATTTCCGCTTTCGGGAAAATCGAATTTGAATTTCTGTCGGGTACGCGCGCCGTTGAATAGAAAATGGCCGTATCTGCTCATCCATCATCGTTACCACTCATTGTCAGCACGAATGCATGTGTGTCGAAGGAAATTTCTAAAGTCGGGCTTCTCGAAAACGGAAATTTTTCAATTCTGCGTTCCCCATCGACTCAGTTCGATCGGGATCGATTCGGCTTGTGCCACTGATTTCGAGACATACGCGGCGAGGCACGGGCTGTGACACAAAGGCCGTCCTGGAGACGTTCCAATGTCGAATTTTTCACGGAATTTCAAAAATTTCCATCGGAATATTATAGTTTATTTAAAGTAGCATTGTAGGGCGTGAAAAGACGAATTCAACGTATATAATCAGTATATAGTTACGATCTTTTAGCGCCGAGATACTTGCGCCTGAAAGTTCAAGTAGTCAACCTTTCAGACGCAAGTATTTCAGGGTTGAATTACAGCAACTGCATGGTCATTATACTCGTTGGACTCGTCTTTTCCTGCTCTACAAAGATATCGAATAAAAAATACCATTTGGATCTCCGTTCGAATCGCGAAACAGCTTCTTAAAAAATCGCTCGACGTCTTCGGTATCGCTCGGTTGTCGCTAGCCCTGTGCCCCCGTATGGCAAGTATAAATACGGTATACTGCATAATACACACGGTGTACGCATAAACGAAGCATGTGACGAGTGCATCCGTGCATAAGGCATACACACGCAACCACTTAATTGTAAGGAACGATGTATACGTATATAATACACGTACGATGTGGGTGGTTGGCGGATGCGGGGCCGGATGGGGGTCGGGCGCGAACGGGTATTGTTTTAAAGCGATATTAATCGTGGCCCATTGGTTTTCCAGCGATCTCGAGAAGTACTTCGAGTATCAGGGTCAGGACTACATTTGCTCGCGGCCCGACGACAACGGAATGCACTCTTGCAGTAACTTGCCGCCGCTCAAGTTAGGTGAGTGCACCATCGATGCCTTTAACAATGCAGACGGGGCTGTCCTTTTCTTTTCCTTTCTCCTCGCACCTCATATTTCTTTATTTCGTCCTTCCTTGGTTTTTTATTTACGCCTCTCCGTTTCATCGAAATGCCTTCGCGCCTATCGGTGAAATTCCGTCGAAGGCATCGGAACACTTGGGTCGCCTTTTTCTGGCCAGATTGCACGGTGCTGCGGCGAATTACCCGCAGTGATATTTTGTGCACACGGTGGAGATTTACAGTATAAAGCTGATTTTAGAAACTCGATTTTTTCCATCAATTTTCTGGAGTCGAATATTTAACTTTGGCAATTTGTCCTGCTTTTACCGTGGAGGCTATGAGAACGATCCTTGCGTAGAATAATTCTTTAGACTCTCCTGATTACAGTAGTATATGTTTTTATAATATTATTAACATTTGGAGATTTTTAAACAGTGTTTAAAGAGAACCTATTTTGTCGAATTATATTTTGTATTTGCCATTCTCGCTGTAAAATGTACCGATCGTTATGGATATTTATTCTGCAGAAAATTGAGCTATGCCGATACTTTTGTCCAGCGCCGTGCAACCAGGAAAAATATTCGATAGTTATTTTCCCAATGGCCATCATTCATATTCAAGGGATGAAAATAGCCCTGAAAGTTCGGGACCATATTTGGCTTATATATTGGTTTATCTCGGCAACTATTTACATTGCAGAGAGGAAGTTTATAAATATCAATTTTCGGCATCGATTACATTTCTCGTTCCGCTAACTCCAATCATCTTTATCTGAAATCTCAAAAATATGAGAGCCACAGTCGAAACAAGACGCAGAAAAATCAGAAATTCTTTGATCAGCTTAAAATATATATAATAAAATGGTTTTGAATAACAATTTGGACGAGAAGTAACAATCTCGTGACACAGTGTAGAAATTCAGGATCCTAATTGCAACTGCTATAAATTATAGCTTCGTCGGTGGTGTAGAATTACGACTGCGACTCGCCCTAAATATCGTTGACCTAAACGGCGCTGGGTCAACTGCATGGAAACAGTTTCGAACAAAAGAAATTGAATGCTGCGCCTCTCTCTTCGGAACGTCGATAAACGCAGATGCTACACATGTGTCGTTCTCGCTTTTAGGAAACGTGGTGTGCAATAATACCGCGTTGCCGAACAATAATACAACGCACATCACCAACGACACCTGCGTTAATTGGAATTACTATTATACGGAGTGCAAGGGTCAGGGTAACAATCCTTTCCAGGGGACGATATCGTTCGATAATATCGGTCTTGCCTGGGTCGCAATATTTCTTGTGAGTGTCCTACTTCTCTCTTCTATTCACCGACTCGGAACTAGCGCTGGCCAAATTTTTGAGATGCTGCCGAGGCTTCCAAAATGGTTTCACCGACCAAAAACATGTTTTGGAATAGTCGAGCAGCGGTGGTTTCCGTCGAGTCGTTTCGCTCGATGCAGATCGCAGATAACCTTGCATTCGCCCAAGTATCTTTACTGAGAAAGCAATCTTTCCGATTTAAAAAGAACACTTATGGTTGCTTAAAAGAAATTGATTTTAAAATTGTTTTCTTTGTAAAGTTAAAAATTTAGTTCATTAAGTAATTATTCTATGCCAAATTGATCTTTATGCATTCTCGAAATGGGTTATCAGTGACTACATCGTTGAAGAAATTTTTAACTGAAAATATAGTATAATTCTTAACCTGTTAACTGAATAATTTTTCATTTCTGTAATCTATGGTAAATAAAATTAATGTAAGAAAAGTTTTGGAAAAGAATTATTGGTTAATCAAGAATCGTAAGATGAGTCTTGTACAGTTAACAGGTTGCTAAAATAATTAAGTTAAATAAAGTAATGACATTCTGTTATAGGTAATTAGTCTTGAAGGATGGACAGACATAATGTATTACGTGCAAGATGCTCATTCATTCTGGGACTGGATTTATTTCGTCCTTTTAATTGTGGCAAGTTCAATTGTTACTTTACGACGGTCCTGTATTTTATACATTTCTTTCAAAATATTTTCGAACAGTTCTGGATCGTTAGAATTTTTAGCTGCAAGGTGTTGAAATTTTGCTCCGCAGATTGGTTCGTTCTTCATGATTAACCTGTGCTTAGTCGTAATAGCAACTCAGTTCTCCGAAACGAAGAAGAGGGAGATGGAAAGAATGCGATTGGAGCGGGCTCGGTTCCATTCTACATCCACCCTCGCATCGTCGACTAATACGTCCGAACCAACCACGTGTTACGCAGAAATTGTTAAGTAAGTATCGCACGAGAAATGAACATCGGCTAGAAAACAATGTTGTTAACTTTGTATTTGAAATCAAGAATTGTTGAAACCCGAATGGTCAACTACTTAAGCTTTCAGACGCAAGTATATCGAAACTAAACGATCGGAATCCTTTAATTATTATGCTTATCGGATTCGTCGTTTAATTATTTAGAATAATATCCACAGGCGACTAGAATGTTCCGGTGAAAAATGTGCCGATGACCTTGGAAATTGGGCCTTGTCAAGCTTAACTCACGATCTCTGATTTCCGCGGATCGAAGGGATTAATATCGGAGAGAAGACGCGGAAAATTAGAGCGAGCGATCAACGTTTGCTTTCGAACAGACGAATTTTCACGATCAATTGGCGCCATTTTCCGCTCTATTAGTTTGAAAAATGAGCGACGGAGCGCAGCGCGGGAGACAGGACCGCGAGTATTTCAGTCACGTTTCATTTTAATCGAAGAATTTCAATACAAAGGGTCACGGGTAACGGGACGCATAGAAAATTCCATTGCACATTGCCGAGCATATCGATGCAACGCCGTGCTAAATGCGGTGTACAGAAGCGAAAAGATAAAAGGCGAAGATATCTAAAATTGCACAGTTCCCCGTCAATGGGACAGCATAATTTTAGTAAGCCATCGATTTTCTTCGGCTTATTTTTATGCTGTCCTGGCAACGAACGCGAAGGGAGCCCGTTTTTTTCACGTGTTATTTAGATTTTTGGCTCGGACCAGCACGATTCCCCCGGACATCAATCTGATAATTGCGATTTATGTGTTTACCTTCTTCCCGACGAAACAGCTTGGCAAGGACGAAAATCTGGCTGCGAGGGCGATCTCTCTGGAATCGATTTTATTATACTTGCACGGCTGCTTGCATAGATAGTTGCAATTCTCAACGATTTTTGGTTTCATCGCCTTTGTTCAATTTTTAAAAAATGTCATCCTTTTTGTCTTTATTATCGCTTCATTTTTATTATTTTCATTTCTGTATTATCCTATTTCTTTTACTTATTTTATAATTATTCTATAATAATTTCTATAATATAATGCACTTATTTCTACATAATTATTTCTTATAACATTTTTATTACTTCTATTTTTATATTTTTTTCATCCTCCTGTTTTTATCAGTCTAAGCAATAAAATATAAATATTCAACCAACTCCTAATGAAAAATAATACGATTCAGTTGATTCTGTAGACAATACATCGGCGCGCTATCTCGCCTAATATAACATTTTCGAATCGAAAGTCAAATAAAATAGAGCCAGCTCGGAGTAGTTCCCAGCTGATTTTCATTCGGCCGTGCCACGTGTGTGTGCGTGTGTGTTTTCCGCAGATATATCGCACACCTGTGGCGGAGGGGCAAGCGGAGGCTAATGAAGAGGTACCGGCTGTATTTGTACAAAAAGCAGCAGAAACGGGAGCAGAACTTGCTGAAGGAACAGCAGCAGCACGGACATCCGTTTCGAGGAAGCGCGCCCACTTCTGCTTCGAATAGATTACCCGGAGGTAAGCAACCAGACCACACTGCCGCCGACTCGAGCATTATTTATAGTGATGCGTCCTTATTGCACATTTTCGACCATGGAGGATCAAAGTAATGGAGTACGCAAAGCGAACTCTACCGAACATCCGAAACTCGCGGTTCACCGGAAACGATTCTTTCGCTTCTCCTACTGTGGATTTTCTCCCGCTTTCGATCATTTTCATAACAATAATAACGTATCATTCATATTAATTTATTTATTTTTTAGTTAACTCTGGAACTACCGAGCCCTGAACGTGTTGGAATAATCTCCCGAAATATTGCAAAATATTTTTGCGTTTTTATTTTAAGATCCACAATGTGCGGACAAATCGTGACAGGTCCGATTTCTATGGAAAATGTTGCAATTGGCCCATAAATTTGGCCGGCCATTAGAGCTTATTGTAGCGCGTAAATAGCCGCAGTCCACTAATCAGTTACTATTTCATTGGTATCGATTAACAGATAGGAGGCTGCACCACGGTAGATGCCCTCGGCTGCTAGCGGCACTGGAATACGCGGAGCAGCATCAGCAACAAGGAATTGGTAGCGGCGGTGGATCATTAACGGACTTCACCGCGAATAGTCCGCCGACCCAGCCAGCGATCCTCGGCAATTCTATCGCCATAGCCAGTAATGGCGGAAGCAACGGGAACCTGGCCATCGCACCACGAGCCAGCCCCGAAGTTTCCGAAGCGGACGTTTCCTCGAATATCTGCAACCGTTTGGGCATCCATCGGACGTCCTCGGTGTCCTGTAATGGCAGCGATAATGTCGTCTCAAACGCCACCGAGGCCAGCATACAGGTATAATGATTTTCTCGACGAATATGGACGCTTCTTAGATCCGCACGATTTTTCTTCATTTTATTTTTCTCGTTTTTCACGAATTTTACCTTTTTTTATTTTTACAGATTTTGTTAATTTACAAGATGTTCCACGCAAAAGTCGACAATCATCCTCGTATTTAATATTGTAATAAGAAGAGGGTTAAATTATTTTAATTATTTGTTGCAACACTCGTAGCAAGACTTGTAGCAAGAAAATAAGAATTATTGAAACATCGTTAACAAAATAATATTTTCCAAGTATAAAGATTCCACCTAGTAGATTATTATCGTTTGCAAACGTTGAGCCATTGTTATCCGAGCGATTCGGCTTTCTAAGAAATGAAATACGTGTCACTCGGCCGGGAAATTCGGTATTGGCAAAAATAAAAGCGGTGAAGACATTTTCAATCTATGATAGCGAATACGTGAACCCTGCAGAGCTCACGACTGAGCTGACAGACACATGCCAATATGTGATACAGTAAATCTCTATATGTTACATAGGAAATGCTAACAGCGACTCAGACATGGTTGTACGGACGATACGCGAAAAAGAGGAAAAAATGTTCCACTCGCTTTGTACCCGAAACAAAACGTGTAGAAATAATCTCTCAAAATATTGTAAAAATATTTCCGCGAATGCTTTGAAATGGAAGACGTATTTTCGAACGTTTATATATATGTTATATATGTATAAATCTTATATAAATGTTCCCGACGATAAAAAATATTTATAAATATTCCTGACGATATAATATATTTCTAAACATTTTGATAAATGTTCCTAATGAGGAGGAATATTTCTAGACAATTTTATAAATGTTTCTGAACGTAAAGAATATGTAAAAAACATTTCTGTCGAGAATATTCTAAAAGTATTACATAAATTAAATGTAAAGTTTAATGAGAATGAAATGCTGAAGAAATAATTATAATTATAAAGTCGTATGCATTAACAATGTTGCAGACAAACAACGCCCTGCTCAGCCCGCCATGTATACACTACCGAAGGAGGAGCAGCGTGATGTTCAGCGACGTAGTGCTGCTACACGGTAGCCCGAGTGTTGGCAACGCGTTGCAACCGAGTACTGCGGTGACACCAGGTGAACGTAACGTGTGCTCCAGCGAGAAAATGACACAGACCGGTGACGGCAATGTCTGGTCAAGTCCGCTGGCTGATCCCATACAGGTATCTACTCTCCACTGATCCCAGTAGCAGGCGAACAATGACGCAGAGTAGCAAAAGAACGATTTACAAATTAAGCGAACTAGTCAGTGGAACAAAGTAGCAGGGAAGCGACTATCGAATTGAATCAAGCAGCAAGGTAGCTAATGCTAAATTGAACAAAATAGAAAATTGAACGAAGTAGCAAATGAAAAAAGAATCGGAATTTTCTCGAACCATTAAAAAATACAGAGCTGGAACGTGAAGAGAAATATTGTAGAATATATTTTGCAACTTCGAAAATATTTTTGAGCAGAGAAATTGCCTGGATTCCCGGTGCTCGGGACGTGTTTCGAGAGGAAACCAGCTCAATACGACGGGGGATTCTGGATCCTCGGGTTTTTTTCAGCGGCTTTGAATTCTACTTTTTATTAAATTATTAGGTCGACCTGGGAAGTCCGTGTCGTTTCCAGAGCGCGGTTGCGTCTTTATTACCCTTTTTTGCGAAGAAATAAAAGCCCGTCTGACCTGGCTGGCACGCAGTCTTCCAGAAACGTTTCACGTACGCTCCCCGACGCGAGCCGCTGGATGTCACTTTTTAATTTTTCCCGGAGAATACCAATGAAAAACCGCCGCATAAATACAAAGGCCACTTCAGCCGCATTATGCTCAACGTATTACAAAAAATCGCGGCTCTCGGAGATTTTCGCCGAGGAGAGTGCACGCTCGAGTCGCCGGAGAAAAAAGAAGATTGAACGAGAACCGTCGCACCAAGATATTTTTAATCTTCTCGGGAGAAACTGACAATCTAGGGGTTACCGCGAAAATAAAATTAACGCTGCGACAAAAATCTAAAAGGACAATTGCTTCGGTAGATCTTTTTCAAGCAGAATTCGCTGTAAACGGATATACGTAATACGAATTCGTAGAAATAGAGTAATCGAAAATGCAGGAATTATAAATTCATGGAATAGAAAGGATGGTAGAGGCAACGAAAAGTTCAATTGGCTGTAAAACAGGACACACGTTGTAACAGAACTCTAGACGTAAAAACGTCAAGAACTTTCCGCAGTAGCTAATGTACTATTCATTATGCGGGGACATCTAGCGTACGTCTTCATTTTCTTTTAATGTCCTCATTTTCCGCTTCCATTGTGCTCTGTGTGTTCTCGTGTCTCGCTGCTTGACTGGTCGATTGTGCAAAGGGTACGCCAATGTTTAAGTTTATCATAAGCGAGGAAGTGTTTAAGCAAAACCTGCGACACCTCTGCGCTTTCGCGAAACTGCGATTTATCTTTTGCAACAAATACCACGAGCCCGAACGATTCTACTTGTATTCGTGTTTCAGTTATTTCGGATAATTCTACCCGATGAACTTTTCTGCTACTTTTATTTTACCCGGACAAACGTTGACCTATTTTAAGGTGTTGCTTCGAATCGATTTTTAAATGCGTCTTTTCAGAAATTTAATAACTTTCGGGGGCTCGAATTAAAGCTCGAAGATCGTGCTTTACGATAGATTGTTTTAGATTAGCGGATAAATTCGAGATCGTGTTGGAAAATTAGAAAGTTTCGATCCAGCACGCGGTTATAGCTCGCAGAATACAGCCACGGGCGTCTCGCGGCGAACTGCTTAGTATCGGTGACTGTAAATCAAGTTCTTTCCACCCTATTTCATCAGTCTAACGGACGAGTGACTGTTGGCAACGGTCTATGTTAACAATTTGATCCGATCGCGGCGACGCGTGATGTATGGCATCGTTAATGTCTCAAATGCACAGTATCATCTTTTTGGCACGAACGGTTCCAATGTCGATATTTATGGTTGATTGACTTCGACCCGCGGATTTCTCTACTTCGAACTGTCGCGCATAAATCGCTTCACAACAGAATCGCATCAAGTTATTCTCGCTATGACGTTCCACTGTCCTGATTAACTTTCGCCAAGTTTGGTCCCGAAACTCTTGCGAACTCTCGCGATGAAAGGAGACGCGTGCTGCAAGCTTTGTATTATAATAACAATGGGAAATTATGAGAATATTAAATAAGAATTTTCGTTCAATTTAAATTTAATTTTAAATTTCTATATCAAATGAAGTCGAGGGAAATAATATTTGCAATCGCTGCTACCAGCCTAAATTGCAGCCATAATCTTTGCCAGCAGCCTAAACTTTGTTATCGGTTGGAATATCTGCCATCAGCCTAAATCTTCGCAATGAACCCGAATCGCGCTGACAGCCGAAATTTGCAAAGAAATTTGATCGACAATGAATCCGTGAACACCTGTTGGACACCGAACGCGTCTCCGCTTGTCCCCTAATTTACAACAATACTACAATTTCTCCGGGGTCCGTTGTACAGCGGTTCCCACAAAACGTGTCCGCTACACCAGCTATCTGTCATGTGCACGTGTCGCCACAGTTGCAGGCGGAACTGAGCCGAAGCGAAGCTATGACCTGTCAAGAGTTGCTGGCGCTGGGCGGTGCTCTGAGCGCAGCGTTGCCAACGGGCCAACTGGCACTGGACTCCTTCTTGAACTCGCTGACAAAAGGTACTTTCCTACAATGCCTGTCCTCAAACTTGCCGCAAATAATTTCGCCATTTGTCGCGTCCTATCGAACGTCGCCCGATCAATTTTCCGTCCGAAAATATCCACGGAGAATTCGGAGAATTTTCCCGTGGCCTTGGGCGATCTTCGACAGAAAAATTACTTGCTACAAGACGTCCTTCGTAGGATAGATGTCCCAATCTCTGCCCCATCGGATTTACAACGCATACAAAAAAGAAAGTTTATATGTACAGTGGTCGAAAAAATTATAGAAATTGTGAAAAATGGATAAAAGTTCACCAACTTTGACCGACGACAACTCCGCGAGAAATCATCGTAGGATGATGACTCTGCTCTTAAATTAAAGATTGAAGTCTCTACTTTAAAACCGTATTTCTAGATTTTAAGTGTCATGCATCCTAGCCGCTGTCACCCTTTGAACGCGAGGCCATGCTTGTCGTATTGAAAATCGTCGAGTTCGACGAAACGCACGGACTCTGAAAATTTTTTTCCGGAAGTACCGTTTACAGAGGAATAAAGCTCGATCCTTCCTCTTTAATTTAAAAAAAAAGAAACGCGGCTGCGATTTTTTCTCGCGAAGTTACGGCACTTTGAAGCCACCCTTGTGAAAGAGAGTATGCTCTCGCACGCGAACCGACGCGGTGGCCTTGAAAACTCCGAGAAAAGTGGCCTCGCGGAGGAATTACTTTTCGCGTTGCTTTGTAGATGATTTGCAGGCACAGTGCATTTTATCAATTTGCATCTAGAGTCTCGTAGAATCCACCGTATGAACTGGTGGTGCGGGATAATTATGGACCGCGGCAGCTAGCGCACGCGGTAGATGGAAATCAGTCGCGATTAGGCGAACGCGTGTAGACGACAGGGTTTGTTGCAGGGATAAGGGATCGGCACATCACTCTGGAGGATCGTACGCAGTGGTTAACGTCGGACATCGATAATTGTTCGTGTTGCTGCGAGCTGCAGGCAGCCGGTGATCAATGGCCGGACGAGACTGACAAATGGGCGAAGTCCTCAAGGGCGAAAAGGTTGCTGAGGTCCTGCGGCAGCTGTTGTGTTTGCGTGATTAGATGCATAAGACGGTCGATCAAGAAGCTGGTCGAGCACAAGTACTTCCAACAGGGTATCCTAGTAGCGATTCTGATCAATACGCTGAGCATGGGCATCGAGTACCATAATCAGGTCAGTATGTCTGCCGCGCGGCCTCCAACGCAGTCCATCGAACGCGCGATCTTTCCTTTTTCTGTTCGCAGCCGGAACAATTGACCGTGATCGTCGAAATAAGCAATATTGTGTTCTCGGCGGTGTTCGCCGTGGAGATGCTACTCAAGATCATAGCCGAGGGTCCGTTCGGGTACATCAGCAACGGGTTCAACGTCTTCGACGGGGTCGTCGTCGTGCTCAGGTACGACCTCGGCTTTTCTTCAGGCTCTAGAGGATATTTTTCAGAGAATTTAGGACTAAATAGAAAAAGAACTAAACGAGCTAGCTAATTCTGAAGCATTCGAAAGATCAGTTCTTTCGCTGCAAAAATGTATAGCTCCTTCGTTTACTTGCTTTGCTTTTAATTTGTTTAACAAGTGCATTCTAGTCGCGCAAAATTACTTGGACGGTGAAACTGATCCTTGGACGGTGCACTGTTCAGTGTCGTAGAAATCTGCCAGGCGTTCGTCGAGGAGCGAAGCGGAAGCTCCGGGCTGAGCGTGTTGCGGACCTTCCGGTTGCTGAGAATCCTGAAGCTGGTGCGGTTCCTGCCGAACCTGCGCCGGCAGCTGTTCGTGATGCTGCGAACCATGGATAACGTTGCCGTATTCTTTTCCCTTTTAGTACTATTCATCTTTATATTCAGGTAAGTCGTTCCCATTCCTTTCCTCGATTCGGTCAACGGTCAACGTCTCGCCGGGATCCCCTAAGCCGCGATCTCCCGCCGTTTTCCAATCCGATCCGATCCGATCCGGAGGTGCACGGTTTCCAGGACGATCGGGATCATCCTCTCAATCGATAGATCGGCCGCGAGCCGCGTCGCTCGATCGCAGCGGACTAATCGCGGCCGCGAGATAACATCGTCGCCAGCGACCCCTTTTTCTTTTCTCTTTCGGTGTCAGATGATCACACCCGCGGTCATCGGCCTGATCTCGCCGAAGGGCTCTCTCTTTCTCCCCCGCACACGGCCTAGGGGAGAAAACTAACTAGAAAAGCTCGAACGATCCGCCTGTTGTCACGCTAATCGGCGTTCCTCTCTCGGGGGAGAAAGCTGGGCGAGCTTTTGCTGTGCTTTCTATACGCTTCCGAGCTTCCACAGGAGCCTGGAGCTTTCTAAGTTAATCACTGCTCTTCCCCGAACGACGACAAAGTATCCACCAAAACCCCCCACCCACCCCCATTCGAGCCGCGATGCGACATTAGGTGACTATGTCTTCCGTTTTGATATTATATTGTACCTACTGTCTTTTCTTGTTTATGCGCTTGCCACTTTGTCTCACGGCATTTCGATCGTAAACGCGTGATTGCATCGTCACCATTTACATAGATGATCGCTGAGTCGCTGCCAGTTCTCGTCTCCATAGAAGTACCGAGGCTGGAGTCGGCGATCCAGCTGGGTTCGGCAGCCCGATTATGGTTCAGGCTGCGGGACGACTGTTATTCGGACACCTGTCGCAATTTCAGAGATTTTTTGAACATATTCTTGCTTTATTTGGACAGTCAGTTTATTTTATTAGCAATTGACATCCACTAGCCACCATTTTTCAAGGATCCACCAAAATGTTTTAATATTTAAATAGTTAGTCTGCCATTTAATAGTTTTATTAAATAATTACTCTTACAAATAGTCTAATCTGTTATTTAACAGCCGCATTAAATACTTCATCGTGAACAACTTCAAATAATAATTAAATAATTAATCATCTTCCGGTCATCGCTACATGAATAGATGTCATTTTGTAAACAGTTTTTCTTTGAAGAAAAGTATTAATAATAAACGAAATTACTCATGACCTTGCAGAAGAAAAAATGATACAGAGAAGTCTACTTTGTTGCTACCTTGCTTTATTTGTGGATGCAACGAAATGTCACAAAATTTTTAGGAGACCATTTTGGCATTTAAGTACAATGTTATATTATTTGTTAGAATTAAACATCTTTTAAAAAAAGAATCGTTGATACCTTTGCCAGAAGATTCAAAGAATTAAAAAAACAATAGACGCATTATTTTCAATCTATTAAAATTATTAAGACACTTGCATTTTTAAGGTAAAGAATATTGCATTCTGCAAACGTTGCTGCATTATAAGGAAAGTACTGAATATTGTTGCGTTTTTACAAGAATATTTTTGCAATTTCTAACTCTGAACGACATTGTTGCATTTCGACGTTCCTTCAAACATTATTCAGCATTCGCAAAATAAATCAAGGCAGATCAAATGGACCTTCTCGCGGTATCCGCCATCTTTCTCCGAAGTCGCCGCCAGCCTCGACTTAGGGCGCGAACCGGTCCGGGTCGCCGACGACCCAGCCAAAAGCCCGTGTGCCACGAACCTCTCTATATTATGTTTTGGTTTTAAAACGTTTCTGTTCCTCCTGAGCGTTCATCGGCAGCGTTTCTCTGAACGTTGTTAATTAATGGTAATGGCGATGGGTGTTTTGTTGGCACGTCTACGAGGGATGTCTTGTTGGCCCTTTCTCATGGCTTGAGGCATCGAACGTGTATTTACTTTGACCGTTTCTTTTAGAGGACACCTGTTATACATATATATATGACTTATCAATCTATATAAGTATATATCCATATATATATACGTATATATATATCAGAAATTGTCTCATGTGTGCATGATGCTTTTATATCTAGCGACAAGTATGAGAGCTATTATATGTATGTATATATATATATACATCTCTACCTATTTACCTATATTGATTATTCGTGTAATCGTACGTCTATTTCTTTTGTTTGACTTTCTACGACTGTCGCTACACTACGTCTCTCTTCCGCTATCGTTCAGTTCACACTTTACTTTCTGCCGTTCTTCTACTACTCTTCCGATTATTTTTCGTTTCGTTGACTAAACCACTGTCGATCTGTTACCGTTTCCTTTTTGGTTTCTCTTCTTCGTTCTTTCAAATGCCTACAAAGTGCGTGCGCCTCGGTGTGGTCATCGATATTAGTCAGCTTGCGAATGAACGATTATGTACCTTCATCCCCCCCCCCCCCCCCCCCCCCCCCCACAACCACAACCCGCCGAAACCCGCCACGGAAACCCCCGGTTCTCTCGATCATGCTGCGCGCAAAGGCCTCTCGCTAAAACCGGGGTGTTTCGCCGTTCGATTCGATTCGTTTGGCCGCTCGCCATAATCGCCCTTGCCCTCGATTCTGTCGCGCCGACTTCTTGTTGTTGTTGCCGCTGTCAGGTGATCCTACGAGTAATGTCGTGGCCGAAACTTCTTCGGCCGGATAGAGACGATTCTCGTTTCTCCCGAAATCTCGTGATCGCATTCGGGCCCCGTTGAGTGGGTGCTTGCGGAAATGCCATCCGCGCTCGGGAATTTCAATTAAAATGCAATTTCTGTCGGGACTAATGCGTCTTAAATTGCGGACGATCCGTCGTAGTTTAAATCGGACGTGATCGTTCATTTAAATGGGATTTTACGGAATAGTCTTCCGACGATAGTGATCCAGAAATAGTTCTCAAAAATAGCGGGACTAGCGCCTGAGAAATAGTGTTTTAAAACTAGTGTTTGAAGTATAGAATTTTTGAAATTGAACCTGGCAAACAGTATTTTAAAAATAGTGTCTGGAATATAGTATCTTAAATATAGCGTCTGATATATAGTATTTTAAATATAGCGTCTGAAATATAGTATTTTAAATATAGTGTCTGAAATATAGTATTTTAAATATAGCATCCAAAATATAATATTTTAGATATAGTGTCTTAAATATAGTATTTTAAGTAGTGGTGCCAGAAAAATACTGTACGAAATATAATATTCTAGAAACAGTGATTACGTCGTACGAGAAAATTGGTTCGCAAATGTCTGAACAAATTGATCGAAAGTCGAAAAAGTAATCGAATTAGCGTCTTCCGCAATCGACGCAGAGGACATCCATTTAGCTCGGAGACCAGCAGCGGAGTCTACAAATTGAGAAACTGTCGATTAAACTGTTACTCGCATTTGGCAGCTTCGCGTGCACCGACCCAATACTTGGGTCCTGATCTAATTGGAGAAGGGTGTGAAACAAGCTGCTGATGCAGAATCTGTTGCGGTTTTCGGAACTAATTGCCTAGATTTAACACGAGCCGAGTTTCCCCCGGCTCTGTTAAAATCGGGAACTAATAACGACAGATACCGAGCATGCCGATGCGGATCTATCCGCGATAGAAACGGGATTACTATACGCGTTTTGATTATTCTACCGGGGAGCTTTCCGAGAGCCCGATTAATAATATTAATCGTTTTTCGTAACCAATTGCTTGAAAAGAACGCGATCGTTTTATGATTTAAATATTTATTTTTAACATAAACGTGTACAGATTCGCAGCCTGGTTACAAGAGTTTGCAAAATTTGCAATTTTTGTCGACCACTGTGTACTTCAAAGGATTGAATGGAACAATTAATCTAGTATAGAATTCCTTTTGCTAGCATAGAATCTTAGAGATTGGATATCAAGTAACAATTTGGTATTCCGGAGCAATTAATCTAGCGAACGATTCTTTCACCTAGTATAGAATTTTAGAGATCGAATATTTAGCAATAATTCCATAGTCTACAACGATTAACCTAGCGTAGAATTTTAGAGATCGAATATCTAGAGATGTTCCGATACCCTAGGACGCCTGATCTAGTAAACCCTTAATCCATTTAATCCAGTACGTGATTTAAGGGCTCGAATATCGAACGGTGAAAGCTCACATGGGAGAATTCGGCAATTTGTAGATACAGCAGATCCTCCCCGATAGTCCTTCAGCCTGTAAACAACGATCGTCAACAATTAGAAAAATGAGGCTCGAATAATCGGATCTGCTCTTCCCTAATCGTCGATTCTTGTTTACAAGCCGAAGGACGATCGGGGCGAATCGACTGCGGTTGTCCGATTAAAAACCCTCGAAACGAAATCGCGAGTAGGCCAGTGAACAATTTCGGACAACGCTCTGATTAATTATTGACCAAGCGACCGGCCTTTTTGCCAGGCCCCTCTCGACTATTATTTAGGCTACCGGAATAATGCATCGGTTGCGACGAAATAGAAGTTCGCGCGGTCGGGAACCCAAACCGGTTAGAATCCGGTTTGGAACGTTTCGTAACTTGGTTACACGTTCGGAACTAACGAAATCATTAAACTAATTCGACTTTGTACTTGCACCGCGGCGGTCGACGAAGGTTCAGCTTCCTCTTGAAAAATGCAGACTCTTGCTTTTGGAATTATTCATGCGGTCGGGAAATAGGTTTCCGAACCGAACATTGTAAAGTGATTATTCTTATTATTATTACTCGGACGGATATCTGTGTTATGTTTTTGTTAAATGAGACTCGGTTTTTCTAAATCCTGCTGGAGAATTTCACAGGATTGCGAAGTCTGTGCATATTTTATGGCGACGGGTATCTGATACTTTCAGTAGTTGATTCAGCAAGTATTTTTTATATCCGCAGTATTTAATACTTGACATATTTAATACTTGAAATGTCGAATATCTGCGATATTTTATACGGCAACCGTTTAATATTTGCTATATTTAATATTTAAAGTGTTCCGTACTGTAAATGTTCGATATCTGCAATATTTTATGCAGCGAGTATTTGATATTTGCTATATTTAATGTCTAATACGTTGTATATTTCAAATATTCGATATTTGCAATTTATATTGAAATTCGTGTATTATTAACTGAATGGTATTAGGGTATATATTATAATTATTGCGGAGCAGCAGCACCACTGTGCAGAATTATTATAGCGAAACGACATTACTTGTAGGACAACCCGATATTCGCAATAGTCGAGTTCCAATAGCTATACTGATCGATGCCTAAATAGGGGATCTAATTGCGGCTTTCCATAGATTTCTGTTCTACGAATATTTCGCTTTATTTACGAACTCTTCTTTCGATCTATCTCCTGATTTCTCTTCTCTTACAAATCTATCTATTAATATTCCCGCAACGTCCGAGTACGGACGAATCAAACAGGTACTAACATTTAGGCTCCGTAAAATAATTAATTTTAATATTTCCAACTATTCTACTCCCTGTCTCTCAAAACAACCACAATAATTCTACCACAAAATCCGGGCCACGAGTCGCGCCGCCATTTCAACCTTTCCCGGGACGAATCGTCGAATCGTTGAACAAATAATTCAATCCTTTTTTCGATCACGTTTCACATCCGCTGCTATTAAATAAACAAGACAGAATTCGGAAAGGGCAAATATACGTAAACAAAAAGAACGCTTGTTGCGTATCGATGGATAAACGAATGAAACGTGTTGGCAATATAATAAAATAACAAATATATTTTCTACTTCCTTGCTAGCTGGAAAATAAGTAAATGTAAATAAAAATAGTATTAATTCACAAACTTTGAAGGTTAATAAGAAGATAAACGTCGGTTTGCAACATGGCGGCGCGACTCGCGGATCGGCCAGTGTAAAAATCAACAACAGATTTTTGTTTTCGACGGAAGTTAGCCATTCATACGTGTAACAAAGTCGTATTGACTTTGAAACGGAACTCGATTACGCGGGGCCGTTCGTTCCGGACGGAATCGATAACCGTTTTATTCAAAACGCGGCGCCATTTTGCCCGGAACGAACCGCCATCCCGCGGAGCCTCGCGAACCGTCGGTTTTTAAACAATTTCGAAGTTCGCCGTGCCGAACGCGATAAATTTCCAGCAGACTCGCGGCGCTAAAAAACAAGGGAAAAAGCATTCTCTGTGTAATTACCGCGGGAAAAATTCAGTTTACGCGGCTCTAATTTTCGGCGGGAGACGAACAGGTTCGCGCGGTAACTTGCTCTAACGGGTTTTAACTCTCCGAACGATATTTCCGAAGCGGTTTATTTTCCGGTGTCCCGGGCAAAGTTGAACGCTGTTTCTTTTACGGACAGTTATCGAAGAGAAGGATTTATTATAGTCTGCGAAGAATTTACGATCGTCGGTGTCGCGTGTTAAGGAATTTCGATTTTCCAGAATTTTTGTCGGATTTCGACGATTTTTTCCGGTGTTTCGAGTTCGATCTCAGAGAGTCGAGCAAGATACATTTTACTACCGATTGTTAGTCAATGACGCTAACTTTTTCCCACGGAACCGTTTTGGTTAGAAGAATCGCGAGAGGCGGAAGTGTGCACCGTCGATTTAACTCCTCCAATCGGCTAAAACGTTTTCCCAATGGCGTGAAAATATTGTTACAATATTGGCAGAAAAGATCCCGACACGTTCCTAACCAAAGTTAAATCTATGTTTAAACAATTTCTAACCCCGGCGCGCGGAGCCATTTTCTTTATATTGCGAAAGAAAATCCCGAGTCGAAGAACTTTAATCTTTAAGCTTTTAATATCCACGTGTTAATTATAACTACCGTAAAAGGAACTTTCTCCTCGATTTGTCTATTATTGTGGAATCATTTTTGTTAACAAATTGAGCAGCGCACTGGGGTTGCGTGCAGCTCGTTTTACGACAATATTAGAAACTATTTATAAACTATTATAAATTCTTTTTTTATACAGCGAATTTTAAACAAATTTAGTTCTATCAATAGAGAAGTTATGGTAGGAAATTGTTTACTTGCAAACGAAATACAAAATCTGCTTTCGCAGACATAATTTTCGAAAATCGACACGATTTTATGTAACCTCTGGTGCAACTTATTGATTATGTCAATGGCTACTCTAATTGGAGCACAAAATTTCTTGTTCTTTTTTAATGTAAAATTTAGCAAAATTTACTCGTACCTTTTCAAATACGAGCGAATAAAGTTGAAGTTTTGTTTCGCTGAAAAAAAGTGTATCGAACGATTTAAAAATTTGAAAAGATCGGCGAAAATTAAAAAAATCGAAGAATGATTCCACAAGGATTTCCAAGACTCGACTCCACCGAAAGGTCCCATCCGAAAAATCTGTGTCTGTTGCTCTATGTCTGTCTCTATCTCCGCCATCCTCGTTCTGAAATTCTTCTCTCTCCACACGACCACACGTATACGCAGACACACGAACACACCTAACAAACTCTATTCTATCTGTCTCTATATATTTACGGATAAGGAAGTACATTGCACGTTTCGTTGTGTTGTAGTATTCTCGGGATGAACCTGTTTGGTTGCAAATTCTGTGAAACGATGAAAGGCAGCTCTGACGTCGAGTGTGATAGAAAAAACTTTGACTCGTTACTCTGGGCTATTGTGACGGTGTTTCAGGTACCTAACAAAAGAAAAAAAGAAAAAGAAACAAAACCGAAACATATCCAAAAAAAAAAAAAGAAACGAAAGAAAGAAAATGAAAAAACAGATCGAACAAATCTCCGAGATAAAAGTCAACCGATCAAATGATAAACGCAGAAACAGAACTGATAAGAATGAAACTCTGAACAGAAAAAAAACGATAAACACAGATATACCTTTTTCACGTGTCTCTCTATCGAGGCCTTTCTTTATCCTCCTGTTATCGTAGTCTATATTATATATATTCATATATATATACATATATGTCAATATATATATATACATATATTCGTATATATATGCGTCATTCGAACGTTCGCACACGCCAGAAAATCCGCGAGGGACACTGGAACCGCCAAACCGATCGAAACACTTTCAGATCTTTTCTTCTTAGAATTCCAAATGTCGCAACAATTTTTTAACGACGCATTTTTAAACATTCTACGTTCTTGCATACGTTACAATGGAAATTATATCATGATTTTTAGAATTGTATTGTGATTAATACCGGACAGTTCCAGTGTCGACTAGCTTTAAAAATTCGTTCTTAATCAACGCGGCATGATCGAATTAACAAAAACAGAAATTGAAAAAGCAAGAATTCGAGGAAACAATTTTATTCGCGAAAATCCGGAATCTCGATTGACCCGAATCAACCACCGCTTCCACCGAGCGTGTCGCGTTCGAAATCAACGTCTCCAGCTAATTACTAATTAGTGCGGCCTGATGTAACGGACAAGTGGCATAATCGACGCGTTTCATTACCTAATTAACAAGAAACTGCGCGAGTCGCGAAACGATCGGACTGTACAGGTCCGGGAACAATTACCTCCGTAGTGGAACGAATTTTCTTTGCGAGTCGGTATCGTGATAGACGATTGCTATAGTGGATTACTGTATTAAAATTATTATACTAACAGCGTTTGCGAGCGTTCGATGCTGAACTCGTACGAGCGCAGACCGGGTACATCTGCTTTTATGATTTCTTGAGGCCTGAAGGTAACGTATGCGTGACAGAAACGGAGAGAAAGAGGGAGGAGAGGGTGCGAATGAGCGTGAGAGAGAATGGGAGAGCGAATGAGAGTGAGAGAGAGAGAGAGAGAGAGGAGAGAAAGGTACATGATCTCGCTCCTATGGCATGTCGCCGTATCGAGGTAGGAGGAGGCCACGGGTCATTCGAATTGTTTTCCTAATATTTCTTCGCTTTTCTACACGCTGGAGTCGCTTGCCGGGTGCGGGCGGGTTGACCCTTCAACCGTGGACACCCTGTATAACCTGTCTATCCGTGGCAACTATAATTCAATCATTCTTGGGGCACTCCAGTTAAACGGTTGCTCCGCAATTCTTCGCAGCACTAGAAGAACTATACAGGTTGCTCCCTGAAATGTTGCAAGTCGAAGACAATTTTTTCTCTTGCGAAAATGTTCTCCGCGGCTTTGTTAACTAATTCTTAAGGAAAAATGTGCTCCGATTGGCCCATGGTTTTTCTTAATAATAACTCGTTAACGAAGGCGCGGAGGAAAAATTTGCTTACGTTTCTGGGACACCCTGTTGTGTTAAAATCGTCGTGATTGCTACTCCTTGTTGTCATTGACAGATCGCGATGATGCTAATTTGCTATAAATAATTAAGGAAAATTGACAGAGGATCAGCCGATCGCTCAGCAGCGATTAAAGTGCAGATAAAATAATCTATAGGAAGACTCGGTTGCAGAGCAACTTTTTAATTCAGAGGCGAGAATGTCGTTAATTATTTGAGACACTCTGTATATAATGTGACTAAGAGGCACTATACTACTCGAGTTCAGGTGGCCTGGCTGGTTATGGTAGCAATGCATCGATGCAGCTAGTGCACGAATACGTCGATATTTAGAGAATTATATCTCCGTGAAAAAGAATCGTAGGATAACGTACCTGGACTCATTTTGAAGCTCGCAGCTTCTACTTTCGAGCTCCGTAGTTTATTTTCTTCTAGCATGATTTTCCAGAATGTAGCACGCGCGAAAGCGAGCACTGTTCTGTCTGCAAACTGCCTCCCAAGTACGGCAAATCGAAACGTCTGTAAAAACTATAAAAAATTTTTTTCATGATTAAATTTAGCACGAACGCGAAGATCGAAGCTTCCCCTTCGCAACGAGCCCCAAAAGATTGATGCGCGATTTTTTGTTGGCCGCTCAATAGCGTTCCGAATGAAGCGTGTGACTGTGGGGTAATCCCCTCCCATGGTGCATCGTTTCAAAAAACAACGATTTCTAAAAAATCGTACATCAAGTTTCCGGGTTTGTAGAAGCTTCGATCTTTAAATCCGTGACAGATTTCGCTGCGAAAGAAATTCGGGAATGTTTTTGCAACAGATTTAAATCGCAGCGCTTTCGCGAAATACCTGTCGCTGCAAAATGCTGAAATTGTTTGCAATTATGAAGTAGCGAATTTTTCGGAGCATTTTCCACGGCAATAGATCGGTGCAGTCGACTCGGTGCATCTTACTCGGCGCTGCACCGTGCAGGAAGATAAGTCTGGCTCGCATTAGTCGAATTATCCGAATCCGAGTGTAACTCGTAACAGCTCGGCCGATATGGACCTGTTATTCGCCCCACTTTGAAGTTGAAAGAAACTTCGGGGTGTACTCCGAGTGAAGTGAATAACAGGTTCGCGACGGCAAAGTAGTTTCCAATTACTTGGAGTCAGGCAACTTAGCTGGTGTAAACGAGTCTTTCGGCCAACTTTAGCAGCATCGATTTGGGGCTAATCTACTCCCCTTTTATTTCTTCCGTGGCTCGTACACACGCGTTTACTAGGGATCTTTAAATAAAACTGTACAGGTAGCAACATAATACATTGTTGAAAAAATGTGGTCATTGTTCTGCAAATCAGTACCATTTTGCGGTTAACTCGAAGGATTAACCCTTTGCGGTCGTCTTAAGTTTATACATAGCTCTCATACTGATGAACAGTAATACATAATATGCAAAATTAAATAGGAAGAACAAAATTTATTGATTCTTTTTTCAAGCTTTTTTACAATAATATTGTAAAAATAATGAACATAATAGTTATGTAAAAACGAAATAAATAAATTAAGTAGCTTTGGTGGCTGGGAGTAGACATACGATTGCAAAGGGTTAACAACGCCATGAAATTAACAAAGTAAAAACAACAGAAAAAAGTGCGTTTAGAGAAAAAAATACCAAATGGCAACACAGTGGCAGAGATGAGAGCACCAAAATTCCAGGAGAAGATGAACAGGAAATCAGACTTGTGGAAAATAGAAAAACCTGGTGGAGAGAGAAAGAGAGGGGAAGAGAGAGGAAGAGAGTAGAAAGAGAGTAGAAAGGCTAAAAAAGGACGCAATGTCCAGCTTTCACGAGGGAGAAGAAACCAATAAATAGAGCATGGAGGAGGCAATCTGGGATCGGAGACTATCAATGAATGATCAGGCAGTGGATCAGGGAAAAAGAAGATGGATGAAAGAGAATGGTAGCTAGCATCGAGGTCAGCAGTAGAGCACAAGAACTACAGTTGGGGAGAAGGGTAAACCAAAGCAACCGGAGCAAAATGACAAAGGGAAGAAGCTGGGATGAATGGAAAGCGAATCGATACCGGGAAGAGGAAAGGAAACTTTCCAGGATGTCTCGGATGGAAAGAGAAACATTGCAACTTTTTAAGGGAGCCTGTTAGGAGATCAAAGAAACCGGCAGAAAACGAAACGAGCTAATGACGGGTGAAAAGGATGGTTTTAGGTGGTCGCAGGTGCTAAAGAACAAAGGGGCGAAGAAATGAATGAACAGGGAAGAGACGGTGTCGGGGAAACGGGGTGTTTCACCTAATTGGAGGATTTCGTAAAAAATTGTTGACACTGGAGAGCTTGGGGGAAAGCGTAATTGCATAAACTGCATTATAATTAGATCAATTAATTACAATAATTACAAGCACTGTTTATAATTACACCTAGCTCTTTTTCTCATCCAATTCGCATTGCAAAATTACTCGTTCAACATCGTCGAATTGCTTTTAAAAAATTCATGAATAAAGTTAGCTTTTTTTCAAATCGTTTCTTCACAATGAACAATGTTAAAATGTTCTCAAATAATCGTTCCCCATTGACGAACGCTGTTGTACCGTGTTAATAATTGTTGCGGTTTCGCGAACAATATAAAATTGTTTCATAAATTAATTTTATTCGAACAGAGCAGAATACAAATGAACGAAAATGAGCCGCAGGGGTCGTGTCACGAGCATAACGCGAAACAGTGAAACTCGGAGAATAGTAACGCAGCATTGTGCTGACCCAAACACCGGCGGCCGACGCAAAACCCCATTGAAAATTGATGGGGACACATGAATCCGCAGCACCGAAAGGAGGGTGCAGGTGGATTGAAATAATTAATTCGGCGAATTCGATCGATATGGCATCCCTTATCCGCAAGAATACGAAGCCGCCCCTCCGTCTTCGCCCGGTTACGTGGCCGTCGAATCACACAGGATAACAGGGATTGTTCGATTCGAATAAATCTGAGGGGTTTTTTATTTCATTGGGTAAAGCGACCCTGAAATTCTAATGAACACGTACTCGGCTGAACGGGACCTAGTACAGGGAGGATCTAACAAGGAAACTTTCAAGCCTGTTGCATCGAGGGTCTCCTACAATTTTGCATATGCATGTGCAGATTCATTAGTGCCACTATAAAGATTCTATTCCAATCAAATCGCCCTTACGAGCAATTCATTTTTAACGGCGTTTATAAGCAGAATTAATTCTTGCGTGCAAATTGTATTAAATGAATTCTCGGTTGATCTTGACAATTATCGTAATTTTTATGCGACAGTTTTATTTGCATCATCATTTAAATAATTATTGGGTAATATTTCTAGTAAATTTGTCGTTGAACTAATTATTAGGTAACATTATTAGTGAAATTGAATAATGATCAACTTACTATTATTAGAATAATGATTAACTTACTATTATAAATTGTATTATGCGATTTGAACGTTTGCTAATTTTATGTAGGTGTTCGTTGTTAATACATTTTCGCGGAATTCGATGAAACTTCATTTTTGTTGAGCCACTTCCGTAAATGGTAGCGTGTAAAAATGTTAGGGCATCATGTTAGAAACATCGTTTGCCTCTTGGGATAGGTGCTCGGAGCCTTTTTTTCTGGAGCGTATGCTTTATTCAAGAATGTGCTCCTGCATTGTATAAAAAGCACTTCGTAAATCGTTTCTTTATGCTGCTCAATTTCGAGCGTCGCATGAAATATTGATTTTCTCATCGTTCGGTAACGCTTTCAAAGAGGACCGCGGATCTTTGTGCATAACAAAGGCTTCCTGCACTAATTACGAGAAAATAAGAGCCACGTCGCAATTTGTTTCCTCTTCGAACAATGATCTCCATAGCCTAAACAATTTATAATAAGTTTAATACTTGAATACCGTACTTGTTGGAACTATTAAAATTATTTCATATTTTATCTTTCCCACTGATAAATAGCTTTTTACACTAATAAATAGCAGAATCGTTTATACATGTGTATAAATTTTTAACGGATGCTACTGTTATTTTACACACATAATTTTTAACCAGCCACAACCGACGAACTCGAGTATAATAATTGCACCGTGTCAAAATAATACAGCGATTCTATTTCTTTAGAAATTTTATTAAAAGTTGGAAATTTATCATTTCTTTAATTAACTATTATATGCATTATTATAATTATATGCAGAGTATACTAACTCGCGCGCATCGTCGCGACTCGAAATTTCTCATTTTCAAGGTTCAGGGGTTAAACGACCGCCCTTTTGCTATAATTTCTCTGTATGTAATGTCTTTTACGCTTCCGTCGCCATTTTCCTTTCGATTTCTACTGGTCTTTTGTAAGATTACTCTCTCCAATCAGAAAACTGTTCACTCTTCCGAAACAATCGATGAGAATAGGAGCAAACAATAGACATCGTCGATGTCTATTTAAATAAAAGATTCGCCCGTAGAAATTGGCACCGTAACCGGAACAGTTTGTTTCAATTCGATGCACATGTAATTTCGATGGTATCAAACATCGAAATGTCGCATTCAACGTCGCAGCACAATAGTAACAACGTGTGCACGCAAACCTGTTAACCAGCCCGTATTCATGTTTGAGGTGGAGAGTAGCTCATTATGCGTCTGCAAGGTCGATAATGTCTCCGCCATCAAGTACTGGCAGGGAAGGGACGACGCGATAGCATCTCCGGGACTTGTTGTCACAAAAATGTCGCATAATTTACAGAAAATCTCCATTAAACCCGGAAGCAATAGATGCCGCGCCGCATCTCCCATTCTAGGCGCACGGTTGCCTCGGAAATATAGCCTAAACACTCTACTTATTTTCGTTAATTTTTCATTTTCAACGATTTTCCAAATTTCAATGAATTCTCTTGATAAATTTTTATTCGTTTAAAAACAATTTCTTCCATTCGATCGCTTCAGTTTTCGTTCGAGACCATAGTACTTTGCGCTTCTATTTGGCCTATTGCAAAATAAAACCGTAGCAATTTTCTTCTCGTTTAAATCGCTGTAAACTCGATTCGATTATCTTACACGAGAATGATTTTAAACTCTGTTAAACCGTCTCACATCGGAATCGCTTTAAACTTTATTAGTCTATTCTATATTTCAACCACTTTAGCTTTTATCAAAGTATTATACTATCATATTCAAACTATTTTAAGCTCGATTAAGTACTTCACATTTAAATCATTTGTAACTTTATTAAAGCGTTTCGTATTTGAGCTAGTTCAATCGTAGGCGTAAAGCTGTTATGTTTTTTAAAACGGTTTTTAAACGGTTGCGACAGCCCTTTGAATTTTTCGATTATTCCAAACGGCGACACGCTGCGCGTTAGAACGCGTGGAATAATTATAGATCGCGAGCCTTTTGACTGATTTCAATGATTCCGCGCGCATAGCCGATTAACTGTTCCCGTAATTGCAGTCACGGGTAATTAAATTTTCGAAAGTATTAAAGGGATTTCGAAAACGGACGAGGAACGCGGCGCGCTCGAAATTGCATCGTAAAGGGTGAAAAGAGGGAAACACGGGACAAAATGGCGGCTCTTTGAACTGTTCCACGCCGGATGAGTTATTCATTATCTTTCCATTTCTTTCGGGAAGAATTCGCGCCGCGATTACATTTGTTCCCGCCGACAATGAAACGTTTCGAACGGGGCCAGTTTTTAATAAGTCCGGCCTCGCTTTGAGGCGCGGAGAAAATTCCGCTGGTAACCGGATCGGTTCTCGAAGGAAAAGCAGCTGGACGTCCTTTTCTCTCCCGCAAAGGACAATCAAGCCGTTCCGGTAATTTTATTCATTTTCTTGGAATAATCAACAACGCGACGCATACGATTAACATTCTTTCGCGTTATCGATCCCCGATTGGAGGGAAAGGTTGAAGGCCGTTACACGGGATGAGGAATTCGTTGATTTGTTGGTCAAGGACCGTGATTTCTCATAGTGGCGGAAGAAATACGGGGCGGGAGGCCGTTTAGAAAATAACAGTGGTGAATTGCGACAGGTTTGCTCGAATTATTCGCTTTCTTTCTTGGTAATTTTATACTTTCGTTATTTTATACTTGTTTTATACTGGGGCTATACTTATTTTATACTTATTACGTGCTTAATTTCTACTGGGATTGTACTTCTTTTATTCTATGGTTACGCTTATTTTACACTAAAATTAAACTTAATTTATACTGGAGTTATACTTATAGTAATTTTATACTGATTTCATACCGAGTATATCCTTATATCATTATATTATTACATTCTTATCGTGTTTAGCGATTCAAGCAAACTGTTTAAAAATATTTCATCCCCTAAACAAATATATCCCATCGGTTTCATGTTCATTCCAACACTAATTACCATAATCTATAAGATCCAATTAACCTCAATCGGCATCTCAACAATTTAATTATGAAAACAACGTGGAAACTGCGATTACCTGGGCGGAGTATAATTAACGATTAGCCGAGTATCATTGTTTCAACGAAGCTTACCAAACAATGGAAAAGAAGAATTCTCCAGAGATTTCCGACAAGAGAGACCTTTAGAAATCGCGAAGAGAATGGACGCACGTAGATCGCCGAATAAGAAAGATCTTACACTACGGAGGCTTATATCGCGGCAAAGTTGCATCGAAGCTTCGCATCTGCAATATATTGTTGTTGTTGCTCTCGATATCGTTGCAAGTGGTCGTTGCACTTTTGCTTTTTCTTTGAGCTTGTTGCTGCATCAACGTTTTTTCCACTCAGGATTAATTAAGACATTATTATTCGACTATTTCTACATTATTGTTGTTGTTGTTGTTGTTGATGTTATTGTTGTTCGTTGTTGTTGATGTTGCTGCTGCTTCAAAACTTTTCCACACTGGTAATCGTTCGACTTGTCGCATCTACAGTAGATAGGCGAAATCACTATACTTTTTCTGGTCTGATCGACGCTTCACTATACGTATTTCAGTCTTGATCGCTTGATCCTCCGATCGCTTGATCCGCGATCGCTCGTACGCTCGAGCCTCGTGCATGGTGACTGTCGTTCCACATTTTCCTAATTACTATATTATTATATACGTCTCTCTATAATGTATATATATACACATGTGTATGTATATTATAGAGAGATACTATATTTTCTAATCGTTACCGCTTCTGCATGCCGACACGCGTCCCTTGAGCGTTCGTTGCTGCTTCTCATTTCAAATATGCACACGAATTCTTAACAACATTTACATTCCGATCATACGTTTACTTCCGTTACACTGTAAAAAACGGCACTGCGAAGATTACCAATCGGCCACGATTTTTAGCCCGTCGTTAACTAGTCGAGCAATTAACGGTCATCGTTTGCCCGCCGCCTGGGACCTCGCACCCTATCGTCGCCATTTTTCTCCGAAACCTGGTCGAATCCGATGATACGAAAAGACTGTTGTTTCTATTTTCTTGTAGATTATTAATATATCGCTTCGAATTTATCATAGTGATCAAAAACAGATCTAAATTCAGTTATTAAAATGATTAAATTCGATTTGTTAAAATCATGAAAAAAAGAAAAATGTATGTTACTCGGCAGAATCATAACGAATGTTGAAACAGAAATTAATGTTCTCCTTTGGGGATTTTATTTCAAGAGAAATCAAAAAATTGTCCGTCAACGAGGAACACGATGCGAAATGCAGCTCGACTATTTTCGGAGAAGTCGCGTGTCGAAACGAAGCTGTGTATCATACGCGATCGCTCGGACATTTAATTACCGCCGGTTTAATTAGAAGAGTCGTCCGGAATAAAGGTCCGAAAAACATTCGATTATGGCTCGATCGAGCCAATTAAAATCGGACAATCGGAAGCCGATACCGAAGCTGGCAGAGGTCCCTGGCGTCGGGGACCTAATGATGTATACGTTCCATAAATAACAGCGAGTAAAAATGATTCCGACGATGATTGCGATTCTCGGGCGCGGACAGCACGCGGTTCCCGAAATCAACTGTTCGTTTCTCGAGCCGCGCCATGCATTTTTGACAGTGTAGCACATACGGAGCGCATCGACGAGCATGCTGCAGAACCGAGAACGCGTGATACCGCGCGAGAAGAATGACAGTGTCATCGAATTAAATCTAATTAATTCAACGTTCTGAAATTTCATTGCAGAAACGCGCGGATACATTTAATTTTCTAGTTCCTTTTTAAATTCCCAAATTAAATTAGAAAATCTTTTTAAATTTTAAATTTGAAACTGAACTGCAGAAATATGATAGTAATTCAAATGACATCAAAATGACTGCAAAATGTAACAAAAATTAATATCAATGCTAGCGAAGCTTGAAAAAAATAAAATTAAAATTGTAATGTATGCATAGCCAAGAAAATAAATGGCAGCTAAAGAAAAATATGTTCGCTGTATTTTTGCAAGAACTATAATCGTCTATAATTTTCTGTTCGAGCTGTTAAAAATTAGCGCGCTGTCTTCTTCTTTCGCGCGATAAATCATCGTCGTCCGGCATGGCAGCATGATCGGTTGCGCCGTGTATCTCGATCCCTCCGTGTCATTTGCTCAGCACCTTCGGTGTCATTAATGCGGACGATACTTCTACACACATCCGTTTATCTCCTCTTGACTGACTGTTTTTGGTCTTCGCTGTCGTGTCTCTTTGCCATCTGTTCTCTCTATGATCTCTCTCCGGACTCCGGACTCCGGATTCGTCTGTTTGCCACGGCCACGTACCGCTGTCGGTCTCGATATCGCCGCCGACAGAATTTGCCGAGCACATTTCGAGAGAGAGACTAATCAGAGAGACCAAGCTCGAGCTCGCGCCGCACCGGTGACTCGCGTCAAAAAGAGATCGGACAAACCAGAAAACCGCGACAGAGAAACTGACCTTTGCAAAACGCCGAAACATAAAAACGATATACGCCCGACAAGAGTTTTGAACGATACAACCCTCTCCCACACGTAATTGCGTACGATTTTTTACGTACTTCAATTAATTACCCATTTTTATTATCATTATTATAATTATTATTGTTGTTATTATTATTATTATTACTGTTATTATTATTATTATTATTATATTACTATATGATTATTATTACTATTATTATTGTTATTATTATTATTACTATGATTATGACTATTATTATTATGCGTATTAGTCGCTGTAGATAGACACCTTTGATTTCTCCCGACACCTTTTTACCTTAGATATTCGATTCCAGGTAGTAGAGATTTTCTTAGAGGCATAATAAGATAACGTTAACGTGAACATTACAGATTCTGCTATTACCGATAGCTAGTGAGTACTTGTGCAACCAGTCGCTCAGTTCAAGATTATTTCAGTTCACATTCTTAGGCATACGCAGCTGGTCCTTCCGTATCCGGATCAACGATTTTCAATTCAAGTGGTCGATTACTTTGCTCGGAGTCACAGTGTCGAATGCAATGTCGCTTTCTCGCTTTACAAAAATTATGAACATTGACTATAAAATATCGAGTGGCTCGTTTCGAACGGACCACACTGTATAACTCGCTCCTTGTATTCGCAGGTGATCACTTTTAACACGGTCGAAAGTTTCTTTACATCCTGCTCGGAAACATTGACGATTGATTGCCTTTTTTAAGCAATTTTTTATTTGATTTGTTGATTCGAATTTGAACGCAATTTTGAGCGGTGACAAGGTTTTTGGATATCGCAGAGTTCGAATGGTCGGTTCGGATACAGGAGGCTCAGCTGCACGCTTCGCCGTTTCTTTTTCCGTTTCACCAATTTTGAATTTTGTTTTTTCCGATTGAACGTTGCCACGTGACATTCTGCAACGACTGGTATAACTATTTGCTGCACTTCTGATTTCGTCGGACGGAACTTGGGTCCGATTTCGGCCATTTCTCCGGAGGCTGACCGGTCGACTATCACCGAAAAGCTTTCGAAAATAATTTCGAACTTTGTGAAAATATTTTGGGGAAGAAATTTCAAGGAAAGAACGCCTGAACATATTATTCTACACCTTTGCGACAATAGACAAAATTTTGCTCGACATCAAGATCATTTTTAAATGTAAAATTATATTTTTGCATATTAAATGCATTTTAAAGTATTCGTTATTTATTTGCTACAAGATACAGGAGGATTAACTGCAACTTAACTGTTAATTTGACGATAATTTTTAATTGTTTTAACGATATAATTTTTCTATTGCAGTCACTTTAACCGAATTGTTCAAGAAAATTCATGCTCTTTTTGCTCTTCGGTGATATTCGACAACAGCATCCGGCCAAAAACAAAAGAGACAGAAGACGCGGATAATTGTTCAAGATACTTTACAGTAGAGATTTGTTCTAGCCGCTTTGCTCAGCTACGAGCGTTGCAAATATTGATTTTTTAATGAACACTCGGTGGTAACAGCCCTTCCAGTAATTATAATTATAGCACCGTGTCGTGTCGTACCGTTTCTTACAAGTATTACACCACAGCTTATGTAACATTCGCTTGATAACAACATACCGAGTATCTTATTATACACGACCGCCTACTTATTTCTTGTCTGAATACAAGACACATGTATTTGTATCAGTGGAACAGACACGCCGATCTTGCAGAATGTGACTGTACAAGCTTCGAGTGACAGTTGTTCTTGCTGTCCACCCGACCAACCTGCTTAACCGCTGCCCACGAAGCGTCTTCCATTTGATTTTTAACGATATTGGTTAACAAACCGTCCACACCGACTGCGATCAGTTGGATTTGTCCGTTGGTCGAGATGGAAACCGATTCTTTATTACGGTTTTTTCTTTTTCAATTCAATCGTGGAAAGAGAATTTTAGTTCTTTGCCACTGTCCGCCATTTTGTTTTCGTTGTCTGCAATTTTTACCGATTTTATAAACTGCTATCTTTTATTATTGATCGATGCTAGCTGGACGATTACTTTCCTTTCGAAGGGTACAATTAGAAATGATGAAGAAAATGCAACGAATATAAATAAAATTAATCCGATAAGTACAAAATGGCGGCACAGGTGGCGACGAAAAATCTCGGAGGAGCCGTCGCGGAATCTGCATAGTCAACAAGTTAGCAGACCGAATCGAATCGACCCCGATTGCCGAAATAATAAATTGAATCTTGTCCCGGGAGGAACAAGGACGCCAGTCGTCCTTTAAACAGGATTTGATCCGCGACTGTATTCACCCGTGAGGAATAACCATTTCCAAGCCGATGAATAATATCGTGATTACTGAACGGGGACACAATTCCAGCTCGGAATTACCGTTTAAAGTATTCAGATCCATGTTCGGGCTGACATTCGGGGCCATTACGTAACCGAAACGCACGTTTTCGGATCGGCGCTGCCATAAATCTTCATCTTATGACCCGTTTTTGACTGCACCGGCCGGGAAAACGCGCGATAAAACTAATCCAAACGAGACAGTCGGTGTTGCGAGGAAATCGTTCGCGAAAATGTCCGCTGGATCACGTCCCCAACTTAACCAATAATAATTTAATAACGAACAGCGTATCTGAAAATTCTTCTTAAATTAACCGCGACATTAAAAATATACCCCCATTATTTATTTGCAAAATTGCAATACTAAATATTGCTCCGGTCATCTATAAATAATCTTCGGCTAATTGCGTCTCCGACCTTAATCACTTTTTAGCAGAAACATTGCCAAGGGAATAAACTAGAAAAATTTCTCCTCGCTATAGATTTTAAAATATTTTGTCTATTAGCATCGCAAAGAAAGAATATTGTTTTAAATCGAATCCACCGAACGCTTTTAAATAATACCAGCACGGAATAATTGATCGAAGCCACGTAATTCAATGAAACGTTTTGATTTAGCATCGGATGGGGCGCGGCACAATTCGATTCGTGGCCATCAAAGTTCAGGGGCAGAATTATTTCACGAAAGAGCGATGTTAATTGGCTGCCGGCGTCGAGCAATTTAACGCCATTGGATTATTTTCTTCGGGATTACGCGGCAAGGAAAGCGTACACTCGTTAATCCATTAACGAACCCGGAGAGACCAGATTCGCCGCGTATTACGCGACGCGAATTTCCTAAATTAACAGTTGACATACCGGATCGGTTGGCAGATTTTTTACTTCGTAATTACCGAGATTATACAGATAGTTTTATTTATTATTAATATTAACTGCAATCTCAGATCGAACGAAACGATTCGAATACTTTTTGAGACTGCGAAGCTTCAACTTACCGCTTTGATGATGGTTTTAATAATTTTGTTTTTGAGATCTGCGAGGAAAATAATAATGGAAGCAGGGCCATGATTAAGAACGGAAACGCGATTAGGCGATGCCGAGTATGCCCGAAGGAGAGCAAACGGTAATCCCACTTGATTCGAGCGATCAGGATGACGATCGCCAGGACATCTGCGCGCGGTTAGGGCGCCGTGTAATCGGTCTAATGAAGACGACCTTGTAGAGAGGGAAGACGCTTCGAGGGGCTCGTGGTATCGGTTACCCCGGTTCCCTTTACCTCCTAACCGTCGATCTGAGTCGCGGTGATACTTTAGGCCAGCGGATTGTCTCGGTTGCAGCATCCTAGGGATGTACCTGTTCGGGGGTAAGTTTTGCATGAGGTCGGACCGGCGTCGGCCCTGCACCTGTGCCGAGGTGGTCTCGCGGCACCCAAATTGTCGCTGTGATCGCAAACATTTCAACGACATCGTCTGGGCACTAGTCACGGTCTTTCAGGTACCACTGTTCCTCCCTCTTACAGCGAAACGAATTCAATGATCTATTAAAACTACTTTAAGCGAGTCGATGAATCAAAAACACTGTATATGCACTAAGTAATCATGAGCACCAAGGTATTCTATTCTTTCACTGTATCTCTATGTCTATGTCTACATCTATGTCTACATCTATGTCTATATCTATGTCTATATTTCTATGTCTATATCTGTGCTTGTATATCTAACGCCTACATATCTGTATTCCGTATTCTATATCTCTATTACTGTATCTCTATGTCTACGTCTCTATGTACCTATATTCATATGTCTGTATCTGGCTCTGTATCTGTATGGAACGTCTACGTCTGTATCTAGATTACTCGGCTCCTGTATATTTTGCGGTAATTATGCAGATACGTATACAGGGTGCTCGCCTAAGATGCTGTTTATTCAACTGAGGCTGCATTTTTGTTAGCTACCTCGCGGTGGCGGGGTAGAAGCTGCCCTCACCTGAATAGGTAGCACGAAGATTCTCGTGACTGTTCGAGGGCTTGCGATCAATTATTTTTGCCAGTCTACAGGCTTTTTCGCGAGCGATATTCTGCAGAGATCATTTCTTCTTATTTAAATTAAATATTATAATTATAATATCTGTTGTTATAATAATTATTATAAGTAAGTAATTATTTAGATTAAGTAGAAAATAGGTTGTACATTCTTCCAGTCGTTGTTAGTATAAAAATATAATACAAAGAATGTGAACACAACGGGCATCAAATTTTGTATTTTGAGGTGTCCTCCCATTTTACTATAACTTGTAAGTGTTGAATAACTTGTAATAAAAATTGCATCTGTTTCGTAAAAATTTCCAGAATTTTGAGTAACGATTTTTGCATCTCAGAATTTTTTTCAAAACGCAGAGATCGCCTTGTTTCAATCGGTCCAAACGGAATCGAGCAATAAATCGCAAGCGTAATCACTTGAATCGTAAGAAGCAAGCACCCTGTATGAATTTTAGCATCGGTTGTATCTCCGTCCAATAGTTGCATCTTCGGTGTTTGCGTTGCCCATTTCCCTGCAATTATGTTAACCGAAACAACGCAGCCGTGCAACGTTGCATAAATCAAGCAGAAGGTTGCGCAACCGATCCCGTAGCCGGAAAGTGTTTAGTATTATTGCTTTCTGTACCGGGTGTGCGAAAGTTACAGCCAAAAATTCTCGATCGAGTCCCGCGAAACCGTTTTTACATCCATCGTTAAAATTCGTCGGTATCAATTGTTATTTGCTGTTACATTTTTGAAGTCGGTCGAGCTCGCTGCAATTTCTAGAATAACTATTACTTGGTATAATCGCTCGATGTAATTATTATTATTTAATTTTAGTCGCTTTAACCGATAGAATGAACAAATTGGCCGACCCGGAAGTGGACGAGAAGCGGACGGAGAATATGGGTCACGCAAATACCGTTAAATCGCAACTACTTCTCGAATATTTTTCCGCTTTTTCGCTCTTTCCTATTTCGATTCATTTTCTCTACGATTTCTTCTCTTTCTCTCTCTTTCTCTTTCTATCTATCTTTCTCTCTTCCTCTCTTCTTTCCGTCATTTTTCTCACACTCATTCACTCACGCTCTACATACGGCTTTTTAAGCGCCACGACAGATGATCAACGTGCTGACGAGTTTCTCTCTCTTCTCCCGCCGTTTTCTTACACTTTGCCAGTCGCTAAGAAAACGAATTGTTCGACTAACAGACGACCCGCGGCGAATCGACGGAGCGAGGTCGATCGGGCGGGTCGTTCTTCCGCTTCTTTTTTTCTCTCTTTTTTTTTTTTTGAACGGAATAACCGCATCCGTAAGATAACCGCATTTGTAAAATAACCGCACCCCGTTTCGCCGGTGTTCGAACTGCGGCGCTTGGCGCGGGTCCGAGAGCCGATTTCACCCCGGCAAGCATTTTTGAGAAATTCACTAACCACGCGGGGACCGCAGTTCGTAGCTGCGGCACGGGAACAAGTTGCAAAAAGAACCGAGGTCTGAAAAGCACGCCGCGGTCGACTAGCTGCTACCCTTTGAACGGTGACGCTTTCGTTGTGCAGAGAGAAATTCGTGGTGAGATTGGTGCAAGATGTGAGAAAAAGGAGAAGTATGAAGTACGAGGCGACACTGATCGGCACTACTTCGTTCTCTCGGGACTAACCATGTTTTTGTTGAATGTTCGAAACGTTCCATTTTCCATTCGAGCCGTAGTGGATATACAGATGAAACTAGACTTTTTGAATAGAGACGGCCGACGAGCCGATAGCGTTTAAGATTAGAGTAGGAGTTCTCTGCCTATCGTTCGTCTCGTGAGATTCATTCCTGCGAGAACGCCGCGCCGGCAGCCCCCAGCTTACAGCGGCCCTTTTCTTTTTGTTCTCTCGGACGTGTAGATCCTGACCCAGGAAGACTGGAACGTCGTCCTCTTCAATGGCATGCAGAAGACCTCCCATTGGGCAGCACTCTACTTCGTCGCGCTGATGACCTTCGGGAACTATGTGCTCTTCAATCTCCTGGTCGCCATCCTCGTCGAGGGCTTCTCCTCGGAGGTATCGCCGTCCCCAAGCCCGGCAACTTTCGGGCAAATCAAAGTTCCTTTCACGCTATTGCAACAGAGATTTCGGAAACTTTGGCACTTGGATGAGCGATCTAATTATTGCCAAGGTCACTGGGCGACCGCTTTCTTGCAATAGCTGTGGACAAGCTTTATCTTGCACCTTGCATCTGCGATAAGAGTTGCATACGCGTGTCTCTTTTTACAGAGAAACGAGAGGAGAGAACGAGAGCAAAGAGAAATGGCGCGACTCGCCGCGAAGGAAGCAGGAATGGGAAGCGACGACGGGTCCTCAAGAATATCGAGGTCGCATTCTATCACCGACAGCGATACCTATACTCAGGTAATTGCGAAAAACGCGCAAGCCGCATCTCTTGTCCAAATTGCCATATGTCTTTTATGTTTGAACAGAAATTAATGATAACAATTCAACTAAACATCTGCGAACTTATTTTGTCGCAACGAGTTACTCGAAAATTATACAATATAAATTATGATTATCATGAAGCAGGCGTTCGATTTCGCCCGCAGCAGGGAATGCCGGGAATACCTGTACTATTCCATGCAACAGCCGATATTGTTCGAACTCGAAATAAGACAAATACAACGACTTGTTAGGAATTGTAGACGTTCAAGGTCACTCCGCCAATTAATCCCCTGTGTACAACGAGCGGATTGCTCTTACGCCCGTTACTCGACCGTTTGCAACTTCGGTCTGAATGCAAATTGTGCGGCGCTGGTGCGCGAATAGTGGGTGGCTTTTTATTTTTAGCCGACAGGTCTGCGCATTTTTGTTCAATGTGCTTTAACGAAGCCTTTTGAACTTTTGGATTCCCTTGTCCAATGTTTTGTCCATGATGCCTGCTGTGAATTCTTTTTCACAGACAATTCCCTCTTTTTCCCTTTTTGGGATTAGTATCGAGGTTGGAATTACACCGTTTCGTTTAACGATATTTGTTCGTAATTCTCGAAGCTGTGAATACGGAAATATTTAAAACATCTCGAGAATTTTCCAATTTCTTTACTACTAGTTCCCAACGATTTTATTGTTTACCGTTGTCGTTGAATTTTTTAAAACATTCGTTGCTAATTCTGAGATTAATCCGCGTACACGAAATTTAATTTTTCCACGGCAGGATATTAAGTAGTAATCTACAGCCCGATATTTTTCGTTATCATCGACAGTTTTCGAAGGTATTTTTACGGCGATCGATGTAGCACGTTCGGCACAACCGTTATGTATCATATACATATATATATGTAACGACCGCAGTATCGTATTTCGCGTAAAGAACGTCGAATAAATTTTATGCCGTTGATACTTGAAGTTGTAACGTATCGGTGATCTATAAACAACAGTTTTTATTTCGCCCGAACGATTGGAATTTTATAATTCGCAAATACCGTTCTATAATAAATTATGAATCACGATTACATTGCTGTGCATGGTAACGCAGGACCGGAAGAACTCGTGGCAGAGCTGCGAGGAGCTGCGCAAGTACAAAGACAACAACAGCAGGGAGAAGCAGAACACCGTGTGGAGGCATCAGATAGACGAGCCTAAATGCAACATTCAGAAGGAGAACAAGATGTTGGGAGGCGCGGGACAACCGCCGATAATTACCCACACGGCGGCGACCCCGCAGGACTCGCCTAACACCACCCTAGACGTCGGATACAGGGACTTGAACTGCCAGGCTGTTTATCCAGCCGCGGCACTGTCGATCGAATCTATCGATCGCTCAGGCGTACGTGTTACATCTCAACTACACTGCTGGACAAAATCATAGGCACCCTGAGGATCGACCAAATAGGGGTTCAATGGCCCTTTGCATCAAAGAGCATTGTTTGTGGACAGCCAATACGGCGAGCAGTGTCGTCAAAAATGATCGATACCAAATAGTGGACGAGATCATAAGGGTGTAACGTTGTCTTATGGAACAGGGCTGTTTAATCGCAATCTTCATGAGTTTAAACGAGACATTTTCCATGCTATTCGATGCTTGTTGTACTTTTAAAATGTCTGACAGTTTTGTCCACTAGCGTAGCGTTTCCAGTTTCAGAATGTTAACAGAATTTTTCTTTTTGTAGAGTCAATGCAGCATTCCTTCTGGACTGTTGAAGCTACCGGACGTTTCTAACAAAATACCAACCAAAAACCTAATCGCCGGACAATTTCCTCGGCGAATAAGCCTAGTCACTGCTACCGTCAACCCTAGGGAACCATCCAGTTCGAGGTGAACCTTATTTATATTGGACGAGCGTGTCTTTTGTCGAGTTTTAAGCTTGACGTATTTATTTATATTGATAAGGAGTAGCAAGAGTAGGAAATAATTTGAAGAACATTGTTTCTTCTACAGTCCGCCAAGAATACAAAGGGGTTACTCATGGAAACTATCTCGTCCCTCTCTAAGAAGGAAACATTGGTCGCAAAGCGAGGATGAACCTCTTGGGAGAGCCACAGTTCTAAACAACGGTCGGAGCACTTTGCTCGGCTCCAATTCAACGTAAGTTCTCGACAAATGGTTCGCCAATTGTTTACCAAATGCCCGAACAATTGACGACGATTTGTTCCTGATTGCATTACACGTGTCTGCTGGTTTATTGGTAAATTGTTTCATGAAATGTTGTAGCTTCAATGGCGGTTATTTACACGGTTCCATAAGAAACGACACGCAATGCGATACGCCGAATAATCGTACGGCCGTCCTAACAAGCAATAATCGTAGCCTCAGCCCTAATAACTCAATTTGCAGTCGTAGCTCCTCGATACGACGTTACACGGCGACGCCTAATCAGGTCAGCGAACTATATTTATATTTTATTTCTGACCGAGTCGATTAAACCTAGAATATTTGTAAAACTACATGTTTGAACTTGCTCCAAAATGATCAATAATATACAAACTGGTTTAATATTTGTGATTATCGTGTTGCAAAGATGCGTTGGATCGGCGACCTGTCGCGGAGAACCTCGCTGCGCGGATACGAGAACGTTCAGTCGCCGACGAGGAAGACCCTACCTCTGGACGAGGTGCACGTTCAATGTGCAACGGCGCGTACAATCAATAACTTATCGATGGAGACCGGTCCACTGCCCAGAATCAAGCAACTTCCCGATCAAGATGATGACAATCCGCGCACCGACGAACAGGCGCCCCCGTTGAATGGTCACGGAAGCGCGAGCAGCATCGAGAGAATCAAGAAGATCTTCATGTTTTTCGAACCTAAAGGTTGCCTTAAAGAACGCGATGATTATTCGCTCTATCTGTTTCCATCGAACAACAGGTAGGAACTCCTCTTGCGGAGATCAACTTCGATGACTAGACCATGAGAGACCGAACACCGTTTGTTTTCAGGTTTCGAGTTTTCTGTCGACAGCTGGTCGATCAGAAATGGTTCGACAACGTGGTCCTCTTCTTCATCGGTCTCAACTGCATCACCTTGGCGATGGAACGGCCAAACATACCGCCTGACAGTGGGGAGAGGCTTTTTTTATCAACAGCGAACTACATTTTTACGGGGGTGTTCGCCATTGAGATGTTTATCAAGGTACTGTCTTCTCCCTACTGAATTTGATTGGAATAAACGGATCTGATGGTGAACATTGTTATAGGTCGTTGCATCCAGCATGCTGTACGGTTCGGACGCTTACTTCACCTCTGGCTGGAACATCATGGACGGAGTCCTTGTGATCATCTCTATCATCGATTTATCAATGTCCCTACTTTCGTCTAGTAGTCCAAGAATATTTGGAATATTGAGGGTAAGCTACTCGCAGCAATTTTTCTTATTTATTATCGAGGTACCAATTACCTTCATTGCATTAATTGTGTCCGCAGGTTTTTAGACTTTTAAGGTCACTGAGGCCGTTACGCGTTATTAACCGAGCTCCTGGTTTGAAACTGGTTGTTCAGACATTGTTGTCCTCTTTACGACCTATCGGCAACATCGTTTTGATATGCTGTACTTTTTTCGTAATCTTCGGTATCTTGGGCGTGCAGCTCTTCAAGGGTGCCTTTTATTATTGCGAGGGGCCTGACGTAAAAAATGTACGCAATAAGACGGACTGCCTAGCCGACAAACGGAATGTTTGGCTGAATAGAAAATATAATTTCGACGACCTCGGCAAAGCTTTGATGTCGTTGTTTGTGCTGTCGTCGCGGGACGGATGGGTGAACATCATGTACACCGGACTCGACGCCGTTGGCGTTGATCAACAGGTAATCCAATCAAATTTCTCCTATTTTCGTTTCATTTATGTGTGCTCGTATCGTGTTCGAGATATGCTGAATGATTGCCTCTGGTTGCAGCCAATTGAGAACTACTCCGAATGGCGTCTGCTGTATTTCATAGCGTTCATCCTGCTCGTCGGTTTCTTTGTGCTCAACATGTTCGTGGGAGTCGTGGTGGAGAATTTTCATAGGTGCCGTGAAGAACAAGAGAAAGAGGAACGTGTGCGAAGAGCTGCCAAGCGAGCCCTGCAGATGGAAAAGAAAAGACGAAGTACGAACAGACTTTTGAAGGACGATGCAGTCGATTATTAAAAAATCACTTTACTATAATTTCCACACGTTTTCAGAGATGCACGAGCCACCATACTATACAAACTACTCGAAGTCCAGGCTCTTCGTTCACAACGTTGTAACATCTAAGTATTTCGACCTAGCAATCGCTGCGGTAATCGGCCTGAACGTTGTCACGATGGCAATGGAGTTTTACATGATGCCGAAGGCTCTGACTTACGCTCTGAAAATATTTAATTATTTCTTCACCGCGGTCTTCATCCTCGAATCCTTCATGAAGCTTCTTGCTTTGGGTGTGCACTTGTACTTAAAAGACAAGTACGTGATTCGTTCCACATTATTTCACATACAGTTCATAAAATGTCTGTTATAATTGATCAACTGTAGTACAATTGATTATTACCAAGGTTGAAAGATAATGTCAAATTACAGATGGAACCAGCTTGACATTGGGATCGTGATATTGTCAGTGGTTGGCATAGTCCTCGAGGAAGTCGAATCGAAGATCATCCCAATTAATCCCACGATCATCCGGGTGATGAGAGTCTTGAGAATCGCCAGAGGTAGGTCAACAAAGACGAGGGAGTCATCGAAGACAACGGAATCGGTAAATGCTATAACAAACCTATCTCTTTGCAGTTCTGAAGCTACTGAAAATGGCTAAGGGAATACGAGCTCTTCTGGACACCGTGATGCAGGCGTTACCGCAGGTCGGAAACTTGGGACTATTATTTTTTCTGCTCTTCTTCATATTCGCGGCACTTGGTGTGGAGCTCTTTGGCCGGTTAGGTAAGCTAGCTGATTATAATCGATAGAAGATTGCTTCTAAAAGAGGCAGTTTCATTGCAGAATGCAACGACGACATGCCGTGTCAAGGACTCGGCGAGCACGCCCACTTCAGCAACTTCGGTATGGCGTTCTTGACGCTTTTTCGCGTGGCCACCGGCGACAATTGGAACGGCATCATGAAGGACACGTTAAGGGACGACTGCGATGAGGCAGCGGACTGCGTAAAGAACTGCTGCGTGAGCACTATTATCGCGCCGATTTTTTTTGTAATTTTTGTATTGATGGCGCAATTTGTTCTCGTGAACGTCGTCGTCGCAGTACTGATGAAACATCTCGAGGAAAGTCACAAACAGGTGAGGAACTGTTACAGACGAGGATACGCTTCTCAGAAGTCCGTTTATAAGCAGATGCAATGCAAATTTAATTATTTGATAGATGGAAGATGAACTGGATATGGAAACGCAACTGGAAAGAGAATTGGCCGCTGAACAGGAGGAACTGTTGGAGGTAGAAGAAGAAGAAGATGAGGATGACAGTCCAAGAAGGGACAGGGATGTCGATGACGACATTGGGGAAGATGACGACGTCAGGGAACGCGAGTCCATTTTGGTGACAAACGACAAGATTCCTATCAGCAGACCTGGCCTCGCTAAAGTCCGTTCCTTGCCTGCGAACTTTATTTATAATCCACCGCGAGAGAGGAGCGGAGACGGTGTGTACTGATCTTGAACGGATGAGTTGATCTTAACAGGAATGATAATTTTGATATTTTTCAGATGGATCAGTGTCTATGTCACTGTCGCGTCGCAGCTCGTATCATCGTCCCAATTCAAGGCCGTCCAAGTTCAAGTCAAAGCGTCGACAAACGTTCCATTCGGGGCATCACCAGAGAAGGTCCTTACTGCCGATGCACTTCGAAGTCGCCGAAGTTTTCGAGAAACCTGTCAGCAATCTAAGTGTACCTCGAATCATTTCTCAACACACTTACGAATCACCACCAACCCGTGACCTTGGTCGGCCGCAACGTCACCGGCTACAGGTGAATCTTAGTCATAGATCATCTCTAATTATTCTAATTTGAGGCTAACATTCGCTATCTCAAGCTAAATATAGAAAGTTAGAAAATTAGTATTTTTTTTCAGGCGACCAGCGACCCGCAAGACAACAAGTCTCTACTGAGCGTGAGCAGACCACCGCCAGCGAGCTCATCATCCCCGGTGACGCCGGCCGGCTCGGTGACTGGTCTAGCCATCCCGAAACCGAGCAGCGAGCGTTACCTTCTGCCAACGGCCACCATTTACCCGTCCAAGGCGACGTTGAATCGCAGACCGTCAGGCGACGCACAGTCGCAGTCCGACACGAACGTGAGCTCCGGGACCGGTAGCAGCGGGTCAAAGACAATGACCGGTACTAACGGCAGCAGCGAACCATCAAAGACACTCAGCAACAAATCAGAAGATGCCAAAGACAAGGACGAGAGACGTGTGTCCGCACCGCCGGCGGACGACTTCGACGTACAGTCGATCATTAATGAAAGGAGACCGTCCAAGCTGAAGGCCGGTAGCTCGTCGGTGGTGCTGGCCGGCCTGCCGGATCAGTATAGCTCCGCGATCCGTGCCGGTAGCTACGGACGCATCTACGTCGCCGAGGAGAGGTCCGAGGACGCAGCCTCTTCGCCCTTGTCGACCGGCAACGCCAGCGACAGCCAAGTCGGCAGTGGCAGCGGCAGTGGCAGCGGTAGTGGAAGTGGCAGTAGATCTGGCAGTGCCGTAGTCTACATCCCGGACAACGTCTGCGCGAGCTTAGGCACCGAAGTCAGGATCTATGTCGACGACACTGACTCGACGAGTAGCAACGGACTCCGTCGAAGGCAGCACAGCGACGAGACGCCGGACGGATCGACGATCGTCTCGTCGGCGACTCCGTTGAAGGAGGATGCCGAAGAGACGGAGACCGAGGCCACGGGCAGAGAGAGACCGCCCTTCGACGGGCCCCCTGATCATCCTTCTTAATCGGAAACGAACCCCCCGCCTCCTCCCCCGTTCGCAACCGGTCTCCACCCGGTGACTTTCCAGTTTTTAAAACCGCCAGCCGACCGCCATGGTACCCCCGCGGCGATGTACCATGGGGTAGCTAAGCTGCAAGGGCCTCAGACCCTGGGCTCTGAGAAAGACTGTAGTGCATGACAATATAGTCGTTATATTCTAGTCACTTCGTCGCCGTGAACTTGCCAAAACCGACAAAACGAAGAAAAATCCCAAAAAAATGAAGAGCAGGAATAATAATCGTCGAGAGAGAGAGAGAGAGAGAGAGAGAGAGAGAGAGAGAGAGAGAACTCGTGAACCTTTGGGGATTCTAGGGGTCAGCTGAAGCGAGGTGAATCGCGCGGGCAGGAAGAACAATATACGGGGTGGGAGAAGCATAACGCAACTTGATAAAGAAGCATAAAGAGGATTAAGAGAACCTATGACAATCTATTATTGCCAGACGGAACTGGTTTTACGTTCCGAGACGTCGCGGACGGAAGTCGCTCCGTAGGAATTGGGTAGGACGAAGAACGACGTAGACCTTTCGCGCCGATAAATGAGAAAACAATTAGAGAAGTTCCGTAGCTGTTAGGTAGATTATTAAACGTCGAGTCTACGCGACGATCGCAATTAATCGGACCACACTTTCTCGCCTTTCCTTTTTCTCCAGCTCGTCGGATACGGGAATGAGCGAACGTTGATAGAGAAGGGAACACGAGGAGGAAGATGAGGAGCACGATGAAGAGAAACATAGAGAGGGAGAGATGCGCTCTGTCGTTCGCAGCAGGGTCTCGAGAGTGTGGTAGCTCTCGAGCAGCGTTGCCATGGACCGGGGATCGCAATCATGATTTCCTTTGGTACCCGCGTGTATGGCAACGCTGATTACTCGAACGACGATGCCAAACGGGGAACGGTCGTTACCGAAGTGCCAGATTATAAACAAATCTAGATAACAGTGAGAAAAAAAAAAGAGATAAACATAAACGATGAAAACTTTCCGGAGGAAAACGTAGCGCGTAGAGACACACACTCTCACATACACGGACACACACAGAAATACACACACACGTACTTAGGTGTAAAAGTGAGAAGTCAGAGGAAAAAAGAGACAAGAGAACGACAAACGGGAAAAATCGTTAGAAAAAATCACTAGACGTTAAGGACGTACCTTCGTAATGAGATATTTTCAGAACCAACGTACAGTCGACGGGAGCGTTCGAGGAAGTAGGCTGAAGAAAACTATATTGTTACTATTGGCTGAACACAATCGATTGCGGCCAGTTCATGATAGCTCTTAGTCGATGATAATGATGGTATATTTTGTCTCTTTCGCTACCGACGTGTAATCTAGTCGAGCCTCGAGGTGTATAATTGTAAATGTGATTAGAACCTTAAGACTAAAGAAATCCGACGTTGTGATAATCTTGAATACAAATTGAAACTCGTACAATCTTAAATCCTCCATGTCAATTGGTACACTCGACGAGTTCACGTGGATAGCTTAATTAACCGTGAGACAGCTGCCGTGTAAACTCTTCCGGAATTAATGCTGCGGCGACCAACGATCGTGGAATATTCACCCCCACTCTCCTTGAACCTTCACACACCTCCCTTAACGACCCCTTCTTCTTATACCTCCCTATATCGTCCCGTTTCTCCGATAACCCCCTACGCCTCTCTTTGCCCCATACTGTCTCTCCTCTTCCTCTTTTTCCTTTTTCTCGCGCGTTTCTAGAACGTTCTTCTCGTTAACATCTGTGATATACTTTAATCGTAGTGTATTTTCCTGTAAAACGGCTAAAAAAGGCAGTGAACATCCAGAGATGTAGCGACACGTTTAAAAAAAATGAGAGCATGATGATAACAGAGTAAACGGACCGGAGAGAAGTATCGTAGCAAAGAAAAACAAGAAAAAAAATAAGCAGAGTACGAAAACAATTAGAGACGTAGCCGACTTTTTAAATGAAAACGAAGACGAGCGTTTCACCCTCTGGGCAGAGTGTTAGAGGGACGTGTATACTATACAGGGTGAAAATTCAGTATCAGTGCAAGGGTGTCGATGGAACTCGTTTCAGGGCAAGCTGAAAGTTTCAGAAAAGCGTAAAATTAAGAACTATCATCTAACGTAACAGGTATTCGATTAACTCTTAACTTCTAATTTGATTTGAGATGTCTCAACTCAAACCGTTTGACCACTTTGTTAAAACAGAATTATGTAATATGTTTACCCTAATGTACACTGTTTCGCTTTTTTGATTATAGCGGAAAACTTTCACCTGGAGAATGATGAAAAGAATATTCATAACAAGTAAACTAACAAAGTTTTTAGAAACTGAGGTTGCACACAGGCTTTGGAAACCTTGAGGTAGATAGACCAATCATGTTTCTATTATACTGAATCAACTCCCCCTTTCTTCGATGCAGTCCAACGAAAGAATTTGAGAATTAAACTGCACAATGACGATACTTCGAATACGGCAAATGAAACGACAATCTTATCGAGTATATAAAACTGTTGTTTTTGTCAAGATTCCATAGAAACCGTTTCTTCGAGTGAGTTCTATCGTGCTCTACAATCTGTACTATACTCTATTTACACCCACGCTATATGTACACATTGTCGGTGGAAGAGGTATAGTAAATTAAGTGGCACACGAAGCGCTAACAATGTGGCTGCGAACGACTAAGTGTATTACAGGGCCTCCATAACGGGCCTACTTAGGCTCTTAATCGGTTATAGTCGGATCAAAATCAATGGACAGACCTGGGTCATTCTGGGAAATAAGTTAAACAACTGTCTTATCAACACTAAGGATGATAATTACAAAATTTTGTCCGCATAAACGTGTTCTAAATAGTCTTGCTTGAATCTAAAAGTTTAAGGGATAAATCTGCTCCCTATGCTAAATAGGTTCGCGAGAGTATTCTGAAGGTAAATTGGTGAAGTTAGCACGATGACCTTGAGTGTCCACTTGGTTTAGCTCTGAGTATAGCTTGCCAATGAATCGAATTTGGCCCTGGAATGTTAACTCCCAACATACGATGCTATATACCTCTTCTATCGACAAGAAATACGGTGAATGTCACTTGAAACTGTGTAACATGATGCTGCAAAGTTTTTCGTTAGCAAAACAAATTAGGGAATATTTGTTACACATTTCTAAATTGAATAAGTTCATAGATGTTATTGAGTTTTGTTATTTTGAACTACTACGTACTGGAATGGAATTCAATTGAAGATTGAATAGAGTTTATCTTAAGATTACATCAAAGTCATTTATTGTTCTCTGAAGAAATGACTTTCTTCGTGGACACTGAAGTACTATAGAATAAGAGTTCAATAATACTGTATATATGAAGTCAAGTTTCAGTTTATGAATGATCGTGCTTATCACTATTAACCATCATTCTTTGGAAAGATCATATGTATACTAGTCATGTTTTTTTTCCTTGTTGATTTATAGTAAGGCAACTTTTTGGAACATAGTGTATATAATAGTCAATTATGAACTGAGATAGGCAGATTAAACTTCATTAAATTAATAGTCTCATTAACTTGTGCTCAGTAGCTTAACAATTGCATACAAGGTACAGGAATAAGTTGTTGTATATAATATGCAAGTTAGGCTTTTGAAGCAATATCAAACATTTATGCAAAATATGATTTTCTACTGGACTCCTGCTACAGCTTAATTTAAAAAAGATGATACACCACAGACAACTTTGAGAAAGAAATTGAATATTTGTATACAGTTTCAAGTAATGGTCCCCGTGTAAGTATAATAGGGAAACTCTACTGTACATACATACACTTACGAATATTCTACATACTCTACACTTGGTGTGGTTTATTTTGATACTACCGTGTGCGGTAATATTTAACGATTGTCGGAATAAATCCAACAACAACAAAATAATAAAAAAAAAAATGAACAAATATCTAAAGTAAATAAAACTCTATGCCTTCTAACGTTGACGAACGTTGACGAATCTTCGTGCGGTAGTGGTGCCCGCGCTTCGGACGATCAATTCTGAATGACGACTCCTCTTCGTTGACTCGAAGCAATAGGCTGTTAATTAAATATTTATCAGCGCTGTGCGCCTCGTTATACGGATCGGTTCGAAAGCTTCGAGAACCTAGGAATCCACGATTCTATCTGAGAAATAGCTTAGACGAACTTTTCATTTGTTTATCGAGCCGTTGCCAGTCGTTTTCTAATCATTAATTTTAATTCATTTAATTCTATCGAAGATCGGTTCACGTGTCTCGCGGAACATGATTGTACTTCAACGGAACATTGTATGAGACCATGTAAATACACTTTATAAACATATAAAATAAATCATTCAGTTCATTTACTATGTATATTTAATGCTGCACGTACATTGTTTACACGTGATCGATTTCTGTTGGAAATACAACTCTTTGTTACAATATTCATTAATTATTCCAATCGATTAATTAAATTGCTCGAATAGTTCCATTAATTTCCTGTTCGTTTAATTTTTATTTTGCATAAACATCCGTTCTCTTAACATCTTTACAAACGATTAGAAAATTCATTAACAGCGCAAATATACCAGATTAAATGAAATTAAGGGAAATTCGTGAGTTTGTTATTAATTATTGCGTTTAATAAAATGATTTTCTAAGCTCTCGAAACTTTCGAACGATCCTCGTACTATAATGTTAATCGTGTCACGTGATAGACTGTGTGTTCGCGAGAATCAATCAATTTGTTGCCATTCCGAGATCGATGGGCAGCTAGCAATTGTAAATTACGACATCGATCGCTGTTACTAGATTCGTAGCGATAGTTTCTCTGTGTAACGCGTTAAATTGTTGATCGAGGCGGCTGTCGATCGACTTTTGGCAATGGCATTGGCATTCCTCTGCATTCGGCCGAAATTACGCGATTAGGGAGAAGACAGAAATCATTGAAAACGATTCGTGTTAAAGCAAGACCGTAGGGTCGCAGCGTAAAGCTCTTTAATTGTTAGCTAGGCGAGTAATAATATTAACAAATAAGGAATAAGGATGAATGTTCATTTCATTTCGGAACGGAGTGTTTAATTCTCCTATAGACATTCTTCTTTTTTTTTAAATAATCGCATGATAATTTGTAAGCTGTTCGTCTCGGTTTAATTCTAGTGGAATGACTATGAAGACGAAGGAGTAGTATAGTAGCTCCGAAAAACCGAGTGATCGCTGGACTGCGAGATTTATGCACTTGTAGCATAAACGATTGTCGAGAATTCAGTGTAGTAAACATTTTATAAAGTTCAATGCGCTTTGTACTTTATTTCGAACCTGATTAAATATTAATGATCTTTTAAACGATTTTCCTTTCGATCGCCAAGTAACGATTTATTGTATTTAACGATGCGAGATTTGATTGATTTTCGGCCCAGTCGATCTCTTCGAGTATAGTGGTCGAGGCAGGTTAGGGGTGTTTACCGTGGATCGTTGAAATTATGGGATTTCGAGTGAAAGGTCTGACGTAATTGAACAAACATAATCTATTGCTATTCGGCTCTAGTTTCTTTCAATATTCACAATTGAAAAAATTTACGTCATTGAAAGACGACTTTCTTCGGACCTCTCGATCGGATGATCCCGCGTATCCTAATCTAATCTAGTTAATCCACTAATCATAGTAAAAATGCGAGAAGTGATCGCGGCACCACGACCGACTCTCGATAGCTCGATAGCGTTAGACGACTGATCTCCGAATTATAGTTTACTCTAGCCACGATGTAATGACGCGTTTTGCTACGTGGTCATTAGGCGGGTCCGGTCGGAGGAAAAACAAAAACAGAAGCGAGAAAAGAGAAACAAGAAAAGAGGGCGGAGCGTGTAATTAACAAGTCGGTGTAATAGAGTGTGGATTACTAATCGCTGTAGAGGAAGCTAAACCGTAAACGAAAACACAAGCAAGAAAAAATTGTAAGAAACTAAACGATATGCAATCACGCGCGCGTGTGTGTGTTGTATATACAATGTATATTTATAGCTGCGTATACATGCGCACCTGGAGGCGACGATCCGCTGGTCAACAGGTAGATCTTTTCATCGATAACTACTCGGTTCGATGAGATCATCCTAGATTGTTTATTATTACTTTGCCTATCGGTAGTCGTTTCACCATCCGGCGAAGGCTGGGTCTATTCCGAACCAGGATATTTAAAACGATTCAGTTCGCTTGTTCGATTAAAAAATACTCGTCAATTGCAAAACCAGTTCAAAAAAGTTCTGCGATGCTGATTTTTGGAGAAACCTATTTTTGCATTTTTACAAAAAAAAAAAGAAGAAAAACAGAATATGATTAAGCGAGAAACCTTTTCTTCAGTTTAGTTGGTACACATGTGAAAAAAGGAAATTTTCGAAGGAGCCAATAACGAGTGATTTTCTAATTTCCTAATCGACTTCGTTCCGACAATCCTGAAACTTTAGAGAGATATACTTCATACATAAACCGTGATTTAGGATGTTGAAAGTCTCTCAAATTCTAAAACTCTTGAAAGTATTGATGTTGTACGCGCTTGCAATTAGTTAGATGCATACACAGACTGTGACACCGATGACGATTCATATGTAATTAACAGCTTATCAAAGGCTGATTTCGAGTGCGGGATTTTGTTTATCCGAACCGGACTCTGTGAGAGTCAGTGGTTCGTGAAAGGGTCCACCTTTGATATGAATAGACACCAGCGAAATAGTATGCTTGGTGGGACTGTAATCGAGAGCACGTCTTGCTCCAGCATCTCAAACATTCTCAAAACCGAGGAGAAACTAACCCGGGAAGGATAATGAAACAGTTTATAAAAAATTGATTAAAAACATTAATGTAGCACAAAGGAACGTCTGCTTTACAGACCTGCAAAATTTAAAGAATATTCTAAGTCTATTCATTACAGAGCTTTCATGCCAGCCAATTTCAAAAGCGCGATTTCCGCTCCAAAGTATATTCTATGTATCTGAAAGAATCGTCAATTGGTCCCATCGGGTACGCTAATTGGCTATATCGTTGCCTGGAGGTGTGCACCCGTATAGTTACGTGAATATAAGTACAAGAAACGTAATCAGAATTATAACGTGTTATTCAGTGTACTTGTTGCCGCGTGCCTCTCGAGTCTGTTCTTCGCCCCTAGAAGAGGCAGTGCGTAATCGTCTATTTGAAAAAGACCAAAAAAAACCCAAAAAAAGCAAAAACAAAAAAGAAACATAATGGGAGGAAGAAGGAGAAAAGAAAGAAAGCGAAAAGAGAATCTAGCCGCCACCCTCAGAAGTACCGTGCTATTTTAATTAAAAGCTGTATCAGAGGAACGTTCGTTTGAGAACGGCGGAATTTCAGATTGTTGGTACGGCCAGGGATGGAGGGGAGGGAGAGGGACGGAGAAAGAATGTACGTGTGCGTGGGAGTCTGAAAGAGTGACGAAGCACGACGATAGAGACGTAGAACAAGACTAAATATGTACAAATGTAATAAATTGAATGACGATTACGTTGAATCGAGCCGTCGAGTGTTCTTTTTTTGATACCTTTATAGTATTTCGTCTATTTATTGACATGAATGCATAAAATACGGTCAGTATAATGACTATTAAAACTCTCAAGCAAATTCGAATTAAAAATTTAAAACAAGCGCATGCGTATATACGATTTCAGATGTGCACATGCGTTAACACTATTTGAAATCAACGCATGCGTATATGCGATCTAAGACATGCGCATGCGTAGTACCCAATTGCGCCATATTTAAATGTAACTTCATCCACCGTAATTAGTTTTACTTCTTTAGATAAAAGACTACAATCCTTCTCAATTTTAATGTATAGATATATTTATTTATTGGCAATAGGAATGTATAATTATTTATAAGATTTTGCTTGATACGTTGAACATGAAAAGTTGAACTATATATATATTATAGCGTTTTTAAATGTCATTTATATTTGATAATAGAAAACTTTACCCAAAGGTACGCAATACCTATCACGTAAAAGTTATATATAGAGAGACCAATATTATGTTTTGTTGCTCAGTTTACTAGCATTGATTAAATTCCTAACAGCGAAATTTTAGTACTGTTTTCTAAGATTATACATGTAAGGATATACATTAGCAATTTGCGAGTTTTGAGTGAATTACGTGAATATTGTTAAACTTAGACCCTTAATAATATTTAAATATTTAAAGCTATCCGTCGTCATATAGTAAACTATGTAGTAATTCCGGAGTTTCTGGTTGTTTCAAACAAAGAGACACTTTATCCTGCAAATTTGTAGAGTATTTGCTTTGACCCAATTGGTCAAGATCACGATCTAAAATTGTCTCAATTTCATCATCGATGTACAAAGGATTTTCATAAATTTTTGACACATATGAACCACTTTGTTCTGTAGAATTTATGGTCTCGTTTATTGTATTTTGTAACTCGGTCTCAGACATATTAACCGTGTTATAAGTATTTAATGCTGCAGGAACGTCACAATTAACTATCTGATTGGTATATTGAATCTGTCCCCTCAACTCGGTTAGAGAATTAGGTAGTTGATGATATTTCACCTGATGCACTTTAAGATTACTAGTTTGTGAGAATGTTTTCATGCAAAAGTTACAATGATATGGTCTTTCACCAGTATGACATCTTGAATGTCTTTGCAACTTATATTTTGTTACAAATTGTTTACCACAATCCGAACAAGTGAAAGAACTGCTTTCTATATGTAAATTTTGATTATCTGCAGACTTTTCTGCATCCATATGGAAGTTTATCATATGAGATTTCAATGATACTTTATAGCGAAATGATTGATGACAATTTGCACACTGAAATTGCTTCTTCCCTTCATGCCTTTCTAAATGTTTCATTAGTATTTCTTGCTGATTAAATGACATTCTACAAATCTAAAAACATTATTATCATATTAATAAACCAGATTTTCCATGTTTTTTAACCCTTAATTCAAATATACAATTTCTTTTATCTTACGAACATTGCAAATGAATGGTCGTTGTCCAGTATGAATTCTTTTGTGTCTGTTCAAATGTGCCTGACACCTGAAGCTCTTTGCACATATGGGACATACGCTTTTTCTTGGACCTTGTTTTCCTAAGGCATTTTTTGATACTGTATCATTCGCTTTCAATTGACATAACATACTCTGAAAATGAAGTATTTCTTACACTTGATTAATGCATCAAATAATAGTCACAACTTAAAACACGAATCTAATTAATAGTCATCAAATACCTCAGCAAAATCAATTTCCAAAGATGGAGCTGCAAGTTGCTTCTGTACATTAGCTACCATTATGTAAAACTCATCGAATGTACAAATCTTTTGTTCACAATCCATACAAACATACTTTGAAAATGTATCAGAATTTGAAATATTTATTACCTGTGCAAAGAAATTTGTTAAAATTACTGGCATTAAAATAGAAACTTATGAGACACGTAAAGATGTACCTCTTTAGAGAAATATTTGTTTATGATAGAAATTAGAACTGTTCCTTTAATTTTATCTGTAAATAAATCTGTGCCTTGCAACTTCTCTTTGCCACAAAGACGGCACAACTTTAAACTTGAGCTATGTAACATCATTGTTTACAGTTGCTTTAGAGTCACCTAACAATATTAATTAAATTAAGAAAAAAAATTGTGTTCAATACAATTTGATGTTTTTATAAATCTCTCATCAGAAGATCTTTATAATTTAGTTGCTTGTACTACTAAACACTGTTTTGTTTATTCTTTATTGCCATATGTATGTGTCATATCCCATGTCTATATACCTCTGACAGTTTGACCTAATATATATTTTTCAAATAAACTTATGCCTATAGATTGAAAGATATTCTCATTCAATACACTTGTTTCACAATTGTGACATATTCTGTATGTATACTTTTTGACGATTTGCTACTACAAACTTCTGTCTGTGTACCATACAGTGGTTCTCAATCAGTATCGCATAAAGACTAAGATTTCTTGATTTATTACGAATAACAAGGGAAGCTGTTAGAATAATATAATGTTAAAACTTGCAGAAACATTTAATGATCCTTTCAGAAGAATCTAAAATCGGTAATGATCCTATTCATAATTAAGTTTGTCAGACACAGAGGATTCATATAGAAAGCAAACTCGATGGTTAAATATGTTATTACGTTACATGTGTGTATGTATTTTATCTTTTGCAATACTTGTCAGTAAAGTTAATCTAAAATATACACACATACTGCTTTAGATACATCTTCTAACAATCTGTTCATTTTTTATTTATTATTCGATTAGAGAAATTATTTGCTAAGGAATCCTCCAAACATATTTATATGTCGTAGTAGTATATAAAACATTGGAATATTCATTAGAGAACATATATATACAAATTGTTTATCTCTTTAATGGAATTCAACAAACATCTTTAAAAAGAATATGTATTTTAACCATTAAATATCTGGACGTAAGAACGAGTTCTTTAGTTCATAAATTTCGGGCATTTTGAATGGGGTGGGATGGCTATTTGGATGTTAATAGCCAATAAGAATCAAGAAGCCAAAAAAGCGCATTTTTCAAAATATTACTTTATTTCTATATTAGATTCTCCTTTTTGTATTACCACGTATGTATATACAATACTTTCTTAATTGATTGTTAATCATATATTTACGAAGAAAATTGCGTAAACATTTGTCAATAAAAATGTTAAAATATACTTTTTTATATACATTTATACATACAAATATGTTTCTGATGCATCTAAATTTATTTAAAAAGTGAAATATTTATGTAAGTATAAATGTATATACGGAATTTATAATTATGTTAATACAAATTGCCTTTTCTTAAAAATTGTATTTTACTTTAAAGAAGGAAAGAAAATGTGTTATTATGAACTTCTTAGTAAATGCATTTTTTTAAAGCGTAAAGAATACTCCTTTTATTATTATATGATTATAAAAACGATGATATATATATGTATTTTACAATTTCTTAATACATTTTAAATTTAATAGGTATACAACCTGTATGTAGGAATTTTAGAAACTTTTTAATTATGAATTATGCTATTATTTTAATAAATATGAACAAAAAATAAAGAATATTATGACATATTATAAAAAATGATCTAGAGATGCAATAACTTATAACAGAAATGGAGCATTTTTATATACCAAAAGTAATTGTATATAACAACATATCAGAAACTTATTTCATCAAAGTAGCAAAAACTTTAATAAATTAATGTTAAAACTGTTCATACTTTTCTTAGTTTGTTAAAGATGGAAGACTTAAATGTTGATACTATTGTACCACTTGTTTTGAAATATGTAATAATACTAATATCCAGTTGAACATCTTGATAAACTAAAGGAACATTAAAAAGTAGTGTGAATTTTTGCAAATTAATAAATATATTAATTTGGAAAAATATAAATTATTTAAAGCAGCACCTCAAGCTTGTTTGAACTGCAATCGACATGGTGTTAATAAAATTACTTTATTTATAATACAACCTTACAAGACATATATACAGAGCATAGTAATTTATTTATAGGATGCAATCAGACTTTAAGATTGTCTTTATAATGCAATTCTATTTATAAACACGATCCTAATTCTTTGGGAAATCAGAATATTAAAATGAAAAAAACTTATGTTGCTTATAAAGTTGGTTACTTTTAATAATTTTTTTGGTTTTTTCCTAGTGCATTTGTTAAATATTTACATCTCATAGTATTTTTTGTCTCATTTCATATTATCTTACATAATTGCTTTGCGATACATTCAACTAATTATTTGTATAGTATAAAATTCTTGATTCAGATTAAGGAACTAACATGTTTTATTCTGGCAAAAGTAGCGGATATGTTAATATTATACCTATATTTTAATACAGTATAGATTTCATATTAAAGTTATATATAATATAGTATTACAGTCTGGCATTACTCAGCTTCAGATTTAAGTCTAATTATTACTACTAATATTTCTTTATTACACGCAATCCTGTAGTAAAGTATAAAAATAAGAATGAATCGCCATTACTTTGTAACAGTATTAAAAAGGTCCAATAGAAATTTGGATTACTTTAACTTTTATGAACATAATAATGTAAATGGTATCTTAGTTCTATGTTTCAACATTTACATGTTTATTTCTCACTTGTGAGTATAAAACGTTAAATAACTGTTGTAAACAAGTTCATTATCCTGTATGATACATCTTACTTATGTATATAATCATGTGTGCAAAATGAGTAGAGTTTTATAAACCTCCTGAATGTGAGCACATTATACGATTATATGTATATACATTTAAATTTGTAATATAAGCACAATGTCTTTCTAGAAATTGGTTTTCTTTTGCAACAAGTACTAAAAACTTTGCTTCATTTGATCAATCTTATTGCAATATTAATGACACAGTATGGATACATTTAATGATGCAATAAGTTGTCTTTTACATCTTGTGTAATTGCCTATAAATTGTTTAAACTATCTAATCCAAGAATTATATATAAAAATGTATATTCTTTTCGTGTATGGTAATATTTGTCGATAAAGTATTATTTTTGTCCATTTGAAAAACCATTAATTTTACAGATCTATTGGATTATAAAGTATAGTATACAGTTGAAAGACTTAGAATTTCAAGCTGAAGATAATTCAGATACTATAGGGAATAATTTAAATTCAATAAACATGGAAAAAAGTATTCCTATAATAAATTATATTTAAATAAGGATAATTTCCTATTTTAATATAATCAGTATTTCATTTGACCTCTTCCTTTATTACAGACAAATGAATATAAAAAATTTATGTGAAGCTATAATGAATATTATATCCTGAATGATCAAAATCCTATGTTTAAATAATTATGTGTGAACTATAATTCTGCTTTTACTCTACACAGATTAAAAAGGAATGAAACATGTTTGCAAATATATTGCACGAAAATAAAATCAATGTCTTAAATTTCATATTCCAACTTTTGTTTTCAAATGAAAATTCTAAAAAGTATGAGTGAGATAAATTAATGGCAAATCTTTTAGTTTCTGCGAAGCAAATGCAGGTTTGTGGCTGGGTTTCATTTATCTTTGAAAAGAAAGAAAATTAATGTTATTGCATTTAAACATTACATGTAAACATTACATATACAAAAATGACGAATGGTTCATCGTTATTGTTATAAATAGTTCAAGATGTTATATACTAGTGACATAATTTTATTACTATTAAGATTTAATATAGTTGAATTAAATTGGTTATTAACATTTGGAAGTATCAAAGACTTTGATCATACAGAGTAATCAGTTATATCTACAAAAAAATATTTAGGAAGTTACTTTACACACATATACATACAATTGATAACTGGATAAATAATGCAGGGAATCATATTGGTAAAATGATAAAGGAAATCATGTTAGTAAAATGTAAAACACGTGTAATTTTTTCTTAAGAATTTAAAAAAGATGTACAATGCCTTTGTAATGATTTCACAAAGAATACACTGCTTGTTATATTCACCATGTTTAATTTAAATAAAGTAAACATAATTTTGAGAAAATACTCAGATGCTAAAAAATGTTCCAAATGTACGTCAATTGATAATACTTGGACTTAGATGTTCTTTCAGACCCCTTTTATTATTTAAATCGTTCATAATAAATTCCATGAAAACGAACAAAACTTTTAACATATTTAATTTAAAGTACATTTTAAAATGTAACATGATTCTATATCTTTTGATATCAATATTAATCAGTATTAATTATTTTATGTAAATTTTGCTATCCAAACATCTAACTAGTATAAGAAGTATATTTAAATGAAGATAATTGCCAAATATCACAAATGTAATAAATCAAGCATTGATAACAAGTAAAAATTTGTTATCACTTTTCATTTCAACATATTATGATGTTTCATATTAACATTTAGAATATTATTGTATTTCATTGTTATATAAAGTGAACCTATAAAAATTAGCCTAAAAAAATCTATGAAGCCAATCATATAGAATAAGTTATTATAAAAAAAGAAGGTATCATTGAATAATTTTTATGAAACATGCATTGTAGTAAAATATTTAAGCTGAACATATAAACGATTAATAAATAATAAAAATGATATGCTTGTAAAACTTTTAAAATTCATTGATATTGTAGTGTAATAGGTCTGCAAAATTTTTTCTGTTCACATACCTTAATTAAAACAATGTGTTCGCTTGTATCCAAAGCTTAGGATAAGATAGCAATGCTACGTCTAGGTCCCCCTATGCATATATTATCTAAGCTGGACCATTTTTTATTACCAGTACGTAAAGCTTCAGCAGTGACTTTATCTTCATAAACTCTGGACATTGCTTCTAATTTCTGAGCTTTTTCTTTACTGAGTGGCTCGCTAGGGAATGTTAGTTCATTTGCTTCTGCTAGTGTGCGCAGATCAAAGTAATATTTAGCATACACACTCGAAGGAACATTTATATTGAATTGTAGCATTTCCAAAAATTGTCTTTCTAATTCATTCCTAAATAAATATATTAGGTGATAATTAAAAATTATTTTACAGACATTTATAATTATTTATGATTTAAACATTGACTTACATATCTTCTACAGTAATATCTTTAAGAATTTGACAATAATCTATATTCCATACTGCCTGATCATCCCATACTTTCGATGCTAGTAAAACAGCTCCAAGTACTATTCGTTTCCAATTAGCTGGCGTTATATCTATTTCGGCATATGTGAGTAGGCGTTCCAGATAAACTAATGTTATAATGGCACATTCAGCTGTAAGTTGAGCAGCGGTAAATAATGTTCTCACAAATTTATATATTTGTTTGTGTTCTGGGTTATATTTATCATAATCTTCTGTAACTCCTTCTCCCTATAAAAGATAAAGAAATTAAATTAATATATTCGCTGTGTATATATTAAAATAAATATACACATTTGACCTACTGTCAATGGATGGAGTTTCTCATCAAATATATCGATTTGTCGTTGTGAGGTTCTGTTTTTTATGTGATAATAAACAGCTAAGGCAACACATTTCACAGTATTTTTAAGATTAGGTTGCGAAACAGTACTGTTGTCTAAATATATTGTACTGCAACTGCTACTCTTTTTTAAAGGCCTTGTGTCGGCAATTTGATGCTGACTCTTTTTCCGTACCATGCCACCTAGAAAAGATTCTGTTATGAGCAAAAAATAGATCTAAAACTGTTTATAATGTCAGAGATATTTGCTATTAATAATTACCATTATTGTTATATATTTAAATTATACATAAAACCAAGCCAAATAATAATAATTGTTTAAATCATATGAGAGTAATAACAATACATACTTTCAATAGCTTGTTTTGATCGTTCCATAAAAATAGTACCGGTGCATGGATGTAACGACGGATCTGAATCCCAGTCTTCTGGTTCGCGTTCGCTAATATGTTGCAAATTATTACTGCTAACTCCACCTTCAGGTAAGTGTTCCTCGAGACCACGAGTAACACCTTCATTTCCTCGTTCTTTACGTCCGACTTGCGGACTAGAATAGACACAGCAACTACTTTTATTTCCCATTCTTTCATGAGACTTGTCAATATCACTGCTTTATTTGCACCCCCAAGAAAACTTCATGAGATATCAATTGAACTGTAATACTTGTTACCGCAGTGATTATATAAATGATTTAATTTAGAGCTCATCACTATACATCCTTTAAATATTTCTAATAGATGACAATCAGCTGATAGACTTATCAATGATATCAATATACATTCCTTTTTTAATTTCATCCACATTGATACTCGAACGTACCATATATATAAAAGATTTAAACATAGAAATTCTAGGAAGCAATTTGAAGAGCCACTTTACGAATCTATTACAACTAATAATATAATAAATGTCTCCTGTATTGACGTCTTCGAGCACAGTCTGTGCCGGTTGATTACTCTTTAAATTACTAATCAGTCAAATTTTATTTTTGCTCGTAGGCACGAGCCCTGATACGTTCTTTTCGTTGTGCGCCATTCTCATTGTTACTCCACATTTAATGCGATTATTTCAATATTTTTGTATGTTTCTTCGTACGCCGCCCTTACGGTCCTGTTTTGATATTGCATATTCATGCATAAACTATAACGTGTATCTATAGGAGAGAGCAGAGAGACGTCTTTAACTTTCAACTTCTATGCAAGTGCATGCTCTTTTCATTGGTTTCGTGATGGGAAAGAAATTTTCTTCTCTTCTTGAAAACGTTTCAGAGCTTTTAGTTTATGTATTTTAATTATCCTTGGCTTGAACTAAAGACTTGAAAAATTATTTAAATGTTGATCAAGTTCGCACTACTGGCAGTCTTGCACAGTTGATGCGAATCTACACCATGTAAAGATTGTGTTACGTCATTTGGCATTTTGCAGAGGCTGCACCGATGAATATAAACATATTTAAGGTAGCCCACTCTGCTCTTACCTGCCGAGAAAGGCATCGAAAAACTGCATTCCCATCTTATGATACAACGTGATACAACTTCTATGACGTGATTGCAGTGTCATCTGCGTCACCGCACGCAGGTGACAAGTTTGAAGTTTCTCCTCTTGTATCTCTTGTACACTCTGTGACTATGTACATATACATGTATGTATGTTTGTTTATATTTATGTACATACTATCTATGATTGTACACTTGAATCCAGGGCTGAATGAACCAATGAAAATCTATTTACATGGTGGTTTCTTGCGAACAATCGTAGATATAATATTGCATAAAACATGTGCGGTTATAACTTGGTAAAACGTCAAGGTGGTTTTAAAATAGTGCATGTGACATTGTACTGCTTAAAAAAGCGGCATCATGAGTTTTTAAAAACAGCTACACATCACCGTTGAGTCTTGAGGCCTAATCCTGTATAAAAATATGACGAAGTCTGGCCATTAAGTTTAGTATAAACAAAACCGCACAATGTTGCAAGCACTCGAGATTAAAAGAAACAAATTATCCCTTGATCGAAGTACCGACATAATTGATTGGATCGATCATGTGAGTCCATCAATGACGTATGATGAATTTTTTTCGAATTATTTAATTCCAAATAAGCCGTGTATATTTGATTCAAAAGTGACAGAGAATTGGTCATGCAGAAGACAATGGAGTGTGGACGATGCACCAGATTTTGATGCTCTTGAAATATTGTTTGGTAAATATTTACACGTTATATTTATACTATAAAAGAGACATCTTTCACAATTTGTATACATTTTTTACCATGTCAGATATCCTACTTGACATTACAGTTTGATCTATGCACATTGGGAAGTTATTAATTTTGAAGATAGTTTCATTAGAATATTGCTGAAAAACTAATGCTCTCTTATTTATGTTAACTGTGTTTACCATAACACGTTTACGATTGTATTTGATAACATTGAATCAGCAATTCAGAAGTATTCAACCGCTGTTCTAATGACAGATCCTCCACACATAAATCAAACTGATAATGTCAAACAAAACATTTCTACATAGTAATAAATATGTTAAAGTAGATATTAATTCTAATATTGTATAACTAATAATAATTCATTGTAAAATTATTATTGTTGTTAGTAAAAAATTTTGTGTACTTCACCATTGAATTACAACCCTTAGCAAAACATATTATTATGATTAAAAATCGTTATCAATTTATAATACCATCATAAAACGTATTAAATTTATATCATCTTATTTGGTAATACATTGTAAGGAACTGTCTACCAGGAGGGACAGTTACAAGCCACAGCTGATGCATTTCTGACATAAAACCTGCCTGCTGGAAGGTCTCTTTTCCCAATAATCTTTGGAAAGGAGCCCAAGTACAATTACCTCTTCTGGCTGTGAGCCAGGATAAACTACTAAGAAGTTACTATTATTGTTGTATCACAATTTGTATACTGGTTGATACAAATGTTTTTAACATTTCATGCTCTCAAGAAACTAAAAAGTAAACAGATCAAAAACTGAATGGAATTGGAAAACAGAATAATTCTAAATGTTCTGTATTTTTCCATTACTAATGTTTTTGATTATTTCTGCTTTTAAAATCACTGTATACTTGGATGTAATTACTAATATTAAAATTATGGTCATTTTTCTTCCTATTTACCTCTGTAAGAATAGATTTACAGCACTCGCTGTGTAATTCTAATTGAAATTGTTATTTTATAGGTAACTGTGATGTACCAGTAGCAGATTGTAACAAGAAGTATTACAATTCACAATCCAAAGATGACATGCAAATGAGAGATTACTTAAATTATTGGATGGATTTCGTGAAAAGTAACTATTCAGATGATAAGTCACTTTTATATTTAAAAGATTGGCATTGTCCAAGATTATTTCCTAATGCTCCCATGTACAACGTTCCCCAGTACTTTGCATCTGACTGGTTAAATGAATACTACATTGCAAATCCTGATTTGGATGATGACTATAGGTTCGTGTATATGGGACCAAGCGGATCATGGTAAAACAAATTTTTTAAGTAATCAATATCATAATTTAAGAACTATTCATGAAAACAGAACTTTCTTTCTTGTTTAGGACACCATTACACGCAGATGTATTTGGGTCATATAGTTGGTCTGCAAATGTAATTGGAAAAAAGCGTTGGTTACTTTTTCCTCCTCATCAAGAAGACTTCTTACGTGATATTCATGGCCAGTTAATATATGATGCAACATCTGAGGAACTTAACGATTATACAAAATATAAAGCCTATGACAAACGTACAATAAAGTATATTGATGTAGTTCAACAACCTGGAGAAATTATATTTGTACCAACTGGGTGGCATCATCAAGTTTGGAATCTAGTAAGTGTTGTGAGCGGATACTATCAATTTAAAAATATTTTATAAGCATTAGTTTGTAATATATGACCTTTTTGTTAACAGGAAGATACAATATCTATTAATCATAATTGGGTCAATGGATGCAATGTTATGAATGTATGGCATGGACTTAAGAAGGAATTATGTTCTGTAATGAAAGAAGTCTCTGATTGTAAAGATATGAATGATTGGCCAGAACAATGTCAACTGATATTAAGGTCTACATTTGGAATGGATTATTATCAATTCCTTGATTTTATAACATACATAGCCACAGAACGCTTAAATATGATCTTACATAAGGATAAAGTAATAAGTTTTAAGAAATTTGAATTTGGAACAAATCACTGTTTATTTGATCTCGATGCGATAAGATTGGTACTAATAGATTTTATTAACGATGCTAAGGAGAAATCACTTTATGAATCAATTAATGAGAGACAGCAAGCTAATAAGTTATTGAATAAAATAATAACTTTACTGTCTTCACACAAAATTGAATCTTCGTGTGAAGCCTAGAGTGAACTTTAAAATAAAAGTGACAAATTTTATATAGTTGAAAGAAATTAATTCATGAATGCATTTTTTATAGTTTAATAATGATATAAATTATATACAATAAAGTGAAAACTGAGTATGTTCTATTACAACGACAAAAAGAATTTTTTTTATTACACTTACAACATCTGTTTTCATATTTCAGTAAAAATATTATTATAACATTAACAGCGTATCTATTTAGTAACAAATTGAATTGTTTACGTAATATGAATACTTGTAAATATATATTTATTTATACTGCATATACTGTATATAACGTAATGTAAAAAAGACAATAAAATGTTAAAAGAGAGAATCTATTGTAACTATAAATAAAAGGTCTTGTGCATCAGAGTATTTCAGGTCATATTAAATTTAATTCCTCTAAACTTTAAGTAATAGAAATACAATATATTATGAATACAATAAAAAATAAGTGAAAACATTTTGTGATAAGCAAACTTAGTTTATAATAATTCAAACATTTCATTTTCGTATTCCAGATTCTCCTTAATGATTTATAAAATTATAATATGACACTTAAAAAAAGTACACATGACCTTCAAACTTTGACAATTTAAAGTAAGAAATTACTATCATAGATCGTTTATAAACAGTATTTTACCTCTAATTTATTTAGATTATTTTATGCACTCCACTCTGTATACGTATATATACAAAAAGGCAATGTACTTATATTTTAACAGTGATAGCTCTTTGTCCTGTGCATATATATTATAAATCTATATATAAATAAAGATGTACAAAATGTACAAAAACATAATGCAATTTTGTCGATGTCAGACACAAGATATGAACACTCTCGCTTTCTATTAATAAAATTAATTTACGTGTGTATTGTATCTGCGTACATGTTATGATAATATGATACTATATCTATATAATATTCATAAATTGTTGCCGAGTATTTTGATTTTGCATATGTGTTGTTTGATATGAATTTTTCGAGTTATGTTATTTAAAAATCTCACACATTTTGAGTAGAATTAGAGACCAAAATACTTTTTATAAAATTATAATTAAGTTGTTATGTTTAATAAACACTAAATGATATACAGATTTACTTGTAATCTAGAAAAATTAAAGGAAAGTAAGTTTCATTAATAAGTTTCATTTCTTATAATTACTCACAATTATATAGTTGTTTTGAAGTTTGAAAAGTAACTGAAAAATAACAAAAATATTTACTGTTCAGGAAGTTAATATATTTCTGTACAATATCTCATTTCATAAACTCTATGTAAAGATTCATATAAAATATTGCACTGATGAAAGTACGCTTAGAAGAAACAGTGTTTGCCGCAAGTTATGATTTTTTTATACTAAAAGAAAAGATTGTCATGGATAAAAGGTATAAAAAGGGATATTTCTTTAAATTATAATCATACAAAGTAAGTTTTCGATTAAAAACAAGTAAATATAGTATATATTTCACTATTTACACACACCGGCGCACACACATACACATAATGCGCACAACCACACACACGCCACATACGCACAACTATTTCCTTTTAAACTTTTTGTGATAGTACCAATTTTTTACTTGCATAGCAAGTGCCTATATTACCTAAGGTATCACGTCTCACAAAGTCTTATTCATTAACAACAATTAACACTATTACAAAGATTAGACTCCACGCAACGTGATTTTATATTAATTATTGAATTATGTTTTTATACCTATATAATAGATACATATTTCTTTGCCGCATCTCATACGTTTTAACATTTCTTATGGAAACAGTTAATGGAATTGCACTGTACGATAAACATCGCAAAAGAATTATTCAAGTTAAGTATTAAATTCCTGCTATTTTGAATAGAACGAATTTTTACAAAATTTATATGACATAATAAAATATAATATTCAAATTAATGTTGTTCATTCTTGCGTGTGTATATCTATCTTTTTTTTTTTTTTAATAAAGTGGATTAATATTACAACTATTAGCATTAATAATATTGAAGTATTAATGTACGTTTAAACAAACTATATAGAACTGATTAGATGCTTAAAACCATTGTACTGTTAATACATTTCAATTATGTGAAATATAATTGAGGAATTGAGAAGTTATGTATCAAATATTCTCTGTAAAAAATCTAATTTCTGTTGGAAAAGAGTTAAAATTATAGGTTGTAACTTATTCTTTTTCGTGATTTCTTATGTTGATAACATTTCATAGCAATTATATAGGATGTGTGGCCAGTGTTTGTAATGGTACTGTTGGTGTTGCAGGCGTTGGTGTTAGGACAGGCATAGGTGTAGTTGGTATTTGCTGGTGAGATTGTCTAGGCGGTGATAAAAGTTCTTGTCTATCTCGCTCTCTTTCTCTTCCTGGCCGCCATGCTTCCAACAATGCTTCAACTCTTTCTTCTGTAGGTCCCCAACGAGCAGTACCAGCTGCATTTTGTAACCATACCACCAATGTTCCATGAGCTGCCCTAATGTTAACTTCGCTTCTAGAATAAGCAATATTCATTACAATATCATTGTATTAAAGTTTAAAGTTTTGTAGTAATGTTTGATAGCGTACTTCGATAATATATGCTGAAACCCATGTCTATATTCGTGTTCCATAGCAGGTACTACTACTTGTTTTCGTTTAAAATGGCTGCCTTCTAATTTTATAAGAGCATTAGGCGCCGGATCCCTCCATTCCGGCAAGAATACGACAAAGGACAAAGGCTCTGCTGAATCGGCCAAAAGACGTTCGAAATGATTGACCATGGCTTCCATTAGTTCCTCACAGTATGGTGGATTTGCTTGGAACGAGCCACTGACAGGCCTGAAGTCTAGGAAAGGTCCTCTTGATCCGAAATACGAATCTACATCAGCAAATGCTGAACAGTATTGTCTAAAGTAACAATTTAATGGAGATGCAAAGCACTCGAACGTTACACCAAAGTGTCTCTGAAGACATTCAAAGACCGTGACAGGGAGAGCCATTTGCGTTGCTTGACCTTCATTAATACCAAGATATGTCTGATAACGTTTTAACATACACCAAACACGCGGCAAAAACATTTCAAACTTTTTATCATCAAAGCAATTATATCTGTACAGATGTTCCAATTTGGCAAGATGCATGTTATTAATACACACAGCATCACCATGGAAACGCAATAAAGTTTGTTCACGTTCGGGAAGATAATCCAGTTGTGGAAGGCGAGGAGTTGGAAGTGAGAATTGCACTGGGTAACACCAAACTTTTCTTTGCGTACTGGCCGGTCCACCTAATGGTATGACATTCCCTAAACCATTATCTTTCAATATCTGATTATTCTTATCCTTGACTTTCTTCGCATATTCTGTCGACAAGTGATAAATTTTTAAACAAATACCCTCGACGCTAGCTTTCACAGTTTCTGTAAGATGTGGTTGACATTGTCGTTTCAAGTGTGCCAGGCGATCTTGAAAATCATCAAATGTAGCACCAACAGTTCGTCTCAACCATTGAAAAGTGTCCTCTGCATTCCACTTTACAACCTTTCTACTCTCAGACGAAGCTGCTCTTGACTCTATCATCTTTTTTGCCGCTTCTGCGTATCGTGATAATTGTTTCCTTGCATCACCAGTGAACTTCGGCCGGACTAATTTAATTGGAATATCGTTCATGATTTCGCGATACATCGACATAGAAATTTCAGGGAAACACTGACTTGGTAAAAGTGGGTCGGACCCACAGTCTATAACTTTCCTTTCCATCAACCATCTATTGAAGGAATCTTTAGGTGCATCAATTGATTCACGAGTATGACACAGTTCTTGATAGCATTGCCTTAATTTTGCGAGTAAACTACAACGTAGTGCTTCTGCTTCTGGATGAACATGGGGCAAATTTGATGGTGCTCTTTCATATATTATAACATTTGTTGGAATCTCCAGGTCCCATGGGCCTCTATTGTTATAAATTGATCGCGTTAAAACGTTACCTTCAAAACTATCTTATACTCTTAAATAAATATTATGCAACTCAAATAGTTTGAACATACGCTAAAACAAACTTCTTTGCAGGTGGAACAATACTATCCTCTGATGCTCTACGCTTGACTGTTGTTCCTCCGGAGGGTATGGCACCATTACCAGGAACAGGTTGCACACCACAGATACCAAGAGGATCCGTAATTGGGTCAAACTAAAACATGAATGTAATTAAGTGACATAAACTATTAACAATATATGAATTGAGTTTATACCTTAGTACCTGAGGTTTCAAAGGTGGTATTACCCATAACGACTCTCCAGTTAATTTATTCCAAAAATATGGTCGATTTTCTCGCTTGCTCCAAAACTTTTTCCATCCTTGTTGTTGAAGTTCAGGTGAAAGTTCGGAGTCTGGAAATGATCCTGGTGGTGTACCCTACAAATAAGAATATTAATTGTTTTGTGGGAGAATATATAGCATTACTATTATGTTAACATTGTTTACATTAATTTATATCTACACAACTTACAAATCATATCTTAAATATTTAAGTAATAGTTAGTTAGGTGTAATTTTATTAATAGCTGTGTAGCTTATTTAAAGCACTAAACTATTAATTAAACAGGAGCTATTCCAATTTCTCTCATTTCATGGTTTAGAATAAAGATCTGATGCCCAAATAGTTTACATTTTTAAATTAAAACAATTAGGTATGAAATGTTAAATTGATTTATTATATTTTTTAAATATATTATTACCTGTGTCATTAAGGCTGGTTGCTGAATATGGCCAAGTTGTGAACAATGGTCTGGTATAGTTTGTGCCGAACTTAATATAGGTGCTTGAAGCTTTACAGGAGTAGGAACTATAACTTGTGCTACCGTTGGATTTGTATCTTGTTGTAACGTCTGATGGTGATGATGCATAGTGGAATAAGAAGATGCAGATTGTCCAGACAATGTTTCCCACGATGAAGTATTGGGTATATCTTGTTTTCCTCCACTTACTTCATTCATTGTTTGATGTTTGTTTTGGAGAAGTGTTTACGCTATGTAGAACATTCAACACAATGTACATCAATATTCCTTCACTATTTATGCATTTTAAACACAGAAATTGAAATTTCCTTTCCATCCGTATGAATTAACTTGATTAGTTGCTTATACTTTGAACAATTTGTCACAGAATATTGTAAAGATCATGTTTTTATTTACTCTTAGAGTAATTACTGGTATTGGTGAAAAAATATATTAATTCTTCCGTAATTCGATTGCATAGGGTAAAAATTGAATAATCTTATAGCTTTCTGCACAGATTTTCATTAACTTTGTTAATATAATAGTAGGAGAAATTCTGTGACAACATTTCGTAACTCGGTGTTTGTTTACATGCTACGAAAACACTCGATAAATTCACGTTTTTTCGCGAACCGAAGTTACGGAAACTTGCAAAAATTATTGTATCATTGTGGCAGAACTTACAAGGATCAACAATATCCCGATTTTGTATAAAATTCACAACAGAACTTAGAATTCATTCATGATTTGTGAAATTTGACGCAACGACCTCCACCCGTGAGATACCATTTGCTTGAACTGAAATTCTGACGACAGAGAAGTTAAAGCTTTTCTCACAACAACGGATGATAAATTCGTATGAAAAGCAATTGTACATATGTACACATATTCGAGTGCGTTGAACAAGGCATTAAATTAATATTCATTTCAATTCAATGTTCTCGTAATTTATTATTGTAATTTATGCTTTTATTACTGAAATGCTTTGCAAACATATGTGCATAACTGCGCAAATAAAGTGCTTAAGCCTTGATATGTACATATTTATAATTATGCTGTTGGTAATTTATTTTTAGGTGATAATTTTTAACGGTATGGCAGAATTTTACTAAAAAAGGAAGTTAAAAGTACAATTTACTTAGTACAAAGAGGAAAATAATCATAAAAATCACATATGTCCACATATTTGATGAGGACAAGCTTTATCATTTATGGCTATAAAATTCATAAGAACGCACAGGTTATACACTTAGTGTCATAAGAGTATCGATATTCATTTAGCGATTCCTTTCTACTACCTTTTTACCTAAGGATTGCGCGGCCAAATCAAAGCAATATGGCGGCTTGACATAATAATTTTTGATACGGAATATATTATTTTGATTGTAACGATATAATCGTCCCGCGTTTCTATTAAATTATTCTTTGGTCAGAAGTTAACAGGAAAGTACGTTGGCTGGTGTAAATATAAGCGAAACGTGTTCACGAGCCGGCTGAAAACGAAGTTTCCTTCATTTAAAACTGAACAGTGCTTCCAAAATTTATTTTATTAATAGATGCAAAGATGTCCTTAATTACTGAATTAAACTAACATCACTGTGCAGTGAAATTCAGTGTTGATCACCAGTTTTCTATGAAGAACTATGTCGTCAACACAAGGCAAAATTCGGGGTATAGAAATATTATAGTTTAATATTTCTCTGTACTTTTTATATATTTCGAGTGGATTTTTCATTAATATTTATACCATACTTAAACTATATATGTTGTGCTCGGCCTATAACATTGGCTTTAAAATATTTTAATTGTGAATGCAGGTCCAGGAAGACCACCAAAATCAAAAAACTCTTGTACATGGTGTGGAGAAACTAAACAACCGTTGAAATATGTTCTTCCCACGCAACATGGAAAAAAAGAATTTTGTTCCGAGACTTGTTTATCTGAATTTCGTAAAGCTTATGTACGAGGTGCATGCGTCCATTGTGACAATGTTATTAGAGGCACACCTGTGCGATTGGAACAAAAAGATGGACCTACGAAAGATTTTTGTTCCTCATTTTGTTTGAATAAACATCAGAAGAAAGAAGGACAACCTGATGTGAAAAAGAGTTAGTAATTTGTGAAGGTTTAAAATTATTTGCCTCTACTTTATATATTATACTAATACTTCATTTTAATTATCAGATAATAGGGATCAATCGTCACCTGCGCCATCTATTTCACCAACAGGTTTATTAAGTGGAAATAATGTTCCATCTACAACCCAGTCTTTCACAAACTCTAATAATCACACAACTATGTCTCATCCTCCATCAACTTCTACAGGTCCATTTCAGTATGAAACATATCAAACTTTCGATTGGGATCTTTACTTAAAAGAAACAAACAGTCAAGCTGCTCCCATTGACTGTTTTAAACAGGTACAGTAGTATGGAAAATTAAATGTCAGATAGAAAATATACATTATAACAATTTAATTTTCTTTCAGCATGAAGTTCCACCAACCAATGACTTTAAGATGGGTATGAAATTAGAAGCTCTTGATCCTCGTAATTTAACATCAACTTGTATCGCAACTGTAGTTGGTGTACTTGGTCCCCGGCTAAGATTAAGACTAGATGGCTCAGATAATAAGAATGATTTCTGGCGCTTAGTTGACAGTAATGAGATCCATCCTATTGGTCATTGTGAAAAGTCTGGTGGCATGTTGCAACCTCCATTAGGCTTCCGAATGAATGCTTCCAGTTGGCCCATGTTTCTTTTAAAGACATTGAATGGGGCAGAAATGGCACCTGCAAAAGTATTTAAACGTGAACCAAAAACACCACGTTCTAACATGTTTGAAGTTGGACATAAGCTAGAAGCCATAGATAAAAAGAATCCACAACTTATATGTACAGCAACTGTTGGTGCTGTTAAAGACGATATGATTCATATTACATTTGATGGCTGGCGAGGTGCCTTTGACTATTGGTGCCGCTTTGACTCTAGGGACATATTTCCTGCAGGGTGGTGTTTTAAAAGTGGACATCCATTGCAACCACCAAGACAAAAATGTAAAACATATTTTAATGCTTTGTTTTTGCATATAAAATAATGTATTTTATAATATAAGTAAATCATTGCAGCAACAGGGCCTAATAGATTTAAATCAAGGACCAGTAATGTTTTACCGGTAATGGCAATATCTGGTGGAGGTACTAACGGAGAGCCAGCTGTTGCTTTAGTGAGTCCTGCAGGTTCTAGTGCTCCTCCTCAACCAGCCACGGAACCTGATACTAGTACAGCTAATACCAAACCACATTCTTTGGAGAATGGTATGCTTCACTATATCTACACAATTTTTTTTCTTGTTGCTTACTTATTGTTTTTTGACTCATTACTTCTGTTATATTACAGTTACAATTTATGTAAACCACAATTGTACCTGTGGTCCTTACTTTGATCCTCGTAAAGTAAAAGCTATGCCAGCACAATTTGGCACTGGTCCCATATTAAATGTAACAAGAGATATATTTCAAGCTTTCCTGATGGCAGCAATGAGTCCAAGACAAATGTTAAGCTTATTAAAACGTGGTGAAGGAGAAACCATAAGCTTAATCTTAGAGAGTAAACCTACTTCTGTTAGGTTACCAATATTTATGGAAGAAGAGGATTTTTATATATACATAAGGCGACAACTTGAAGATCTTTGTGCATGCGAACACATGTTGTTCAGAAGGAAGGAATCTTGTAATAAATGTCCAAATGCTCAGCAACCACAATCCACAAATAGTGAAGAAACGGTTGCTACTGTTACAACTAACAATACTACTACTGGAGAGAAAAGGAGATGGCAATCTCAAAGCCAACAAAATTTATCATCTAGTACTCAACAGCAGCAAATACAACAGAATTCCGTGCCAAGTATAAATAATTCGACATTATCATCTCCAACAGCTACAAAACAATCTAGGAAATCCGTACCTGGTAAATTAATAACTGATACCAGTTATAACGAACTAAAGATTTTATTTTTATAAATTTTTATAAGTTGTTGTAATTGAGTTAACATCAGTATAGGAAACATTGCTATAATCTAATTATTTATTAATTAGAACTTGAAGCTGCAACATCAACTACCCAGTCTGAAAGTTCTACAAATCGTACAGCTTCTACCGAACCGGCAGAATGGACTATTGAAGATGTAATACATTATATTGGTGTCACTGATCCTCAATTGGGCCAACATGCAGATTTATTTCGGAAACATGTAAGTTATTAAACATTTTACTATTTTAGATATTTAAATATAATTTCTGCATTTGAAAATATCAAGGCAATAAACAAATAATGTTATCATGATCCTAGTAATAATAACAGCAAACTATTTTCAGGAAATTGATGGCAAAGCTTTATTACTTTTAAATTCCGATATGATGATGAAATATATGGGATTGAAACTTGGGCCAGCGCTAAAAATATGCAATATGGTAAATCGTATTAAGGGCAGAAGACATATTCTTCTATGACTTTGTTGAACATCAATTATGTATAGTGAGTTGGATCAACCCATTACTTAACTGGCTGGTCAAATTTGTTTTCTATATTGAAAACAAATTAATATATAAGTTGTTAAAAATAATGTGAATATATTGATTATGAACTTTTCAAACTTATTCATTTATCACTTATCGTAGATTTTAAGTGAAACAAATCAAAGTTTAATTTTATTTTAGTGTTTAAATGGCTTTATTCTCAAAGAAATGTAAAATTATATTAGTTACGTGAATGTAAAACTTTTTTCGATATGGTTATAAGTAACATTGCCCTGCTGCTTAGACTAGTTTATCCAACTCTACATATTTTTATTAAGTACGAGACTAAGGAAGCAATTCCGCAATGCGTCTGGCACTATGGAACTTTGTCATAGTTTTCATATTGTTGTACTAGGGGTGCCGCCGTAACAAAAAAACTTTGTTTTAGTTAAAAGATTTTTTCTAACTCTGATATTAGACTTGTGTAGTAACTTGACACTATTTTGTTTTGATTAGCGTATTTTCTTTCTCTGGCTCTCAGTTACCATAGCATAGAATATTTTGGACACATTGTCGCCTCCATCTTATAGTTGAGAGATTGGCAGAACGCCTCGTTTTTTTTTTATCACTATGATCTCTTTTTTTTATGAATATTACATGCTAATGCCAGGATTTTAGATCATGAAATTACTTAAATTTAAATTTTTCGTTTTATCCATTCTTCGACAGTTGACTTGGACAAATCTGGATGCCAGTCTTTCTTCTTAATCATGTATAGCTCTAGTAATATAAGTTTATCTATGACCTATATACTGTATTGCAAAAATCAATTCAAATCTTCTGTTCTTTTCTTACTTTTTTATTGAACATGTTTAGTTCGATTATAGGGTACGTTTTAGACCCTAGTAGCGGCTCCCCAAGACATCGTAACAATATATTTTTTTGATAAGAATGATTATTGCCTAAGTTTATGTTATAAGTAGATTGCGAATCTTCATGCATTTATGGCACACACAAATTTCCAAAATACAATGAAACTTGTAAATTAACGACATCTGATAGCATTTATATTTTCTTTTCACAATAAATAATCTTTTAGTTTCACAAAGGTAGCTTCTCTCTAATTCTAATTTTTAACTTGTAAAAATTAGAGTTTGTATAAAGATCCGCAATCTAGTCATAAGATGAAAAGAAATATATATTTTCAAGTTCATTTTATTATTTCAAATAACAGTATCATTTCACGTAACTATTTTCCGAATGTAGGGAGTATCAACGTAATCATGTTAAAACAAAGTTCGATATTTTACGCATTTCTATTTAAAAGAATAATTCTTAAAATCATATGTATGTACAAAGTGTAATTACTGATGTTTTGTTTGATATTATAAACATTTACGAATTATTAAATTTGTATACAACCATTTTATTTGCTTACAATGTATTAACATTTCAGTACAGTATAGTTCTATAAATACTGCAAATGTTTTATTTCATATTCATTATATAATGTAATTTCTATTTTTGAATACATTGTAAATATAGTTCTCAAAAGTTATAAAGTATTACACATAATAAATTCATCATATTTAAATTCATAAAAGAAAACTGCAGTTGTAAAATCAAAAACTTACATTAAATAATATCATTTCCTTTTTTCACATTTCTTTAACACCTTATCACATATCTCCATGACTAATAAATACACATTAAAATAATTTTTTCATCAAGCCTGATTTCAAGTATGAAGTTTCAATAAAATTGAATTACTATATCATACTTTTGTGATGTTGCATTCCTAATAATAATTGTATTTAGAACATGCACTACCAGACTTTGCGCATAAGGGTCTATATTTTTTATATTGTTATTATTCCCTTGTAAAAAGAAGCCTTTAAAATATTACACGATTATATTCGCTAGTAATTCAGTATTAACATTACATTAAAACTTTTATGAAAATAAAGTAAATGTTCATAGATAGGGGCATTATTATATATGGTATTAGACTTGCTTCATTTTTATCCACTTCCTTATTTCAAATAGCACGTGCAGATTATACCGAGTGCATTAGTATAAATGCAATTCTTATTTCATCATGTATATACGACAACTGTTAATGTATGCAAAATTATCACTGTGATACATTGCATAATTATAGTATTGAAAATTAATTACTAAATATATGTAAATGTAAGAAACAGAATATTTTCCCACTAAATTCGAATTACCTATAACCATGCTAAAAGAGTTGTACAGATCTGCAAGAAATTATGCATGTACACAGGTAGCGTCCTTAGAGTAATTTCATCAAAATACATTTTCAATTATATTTCACTTAATATTAAATTGGAAATCACAAAGATAATATCAATGTGAAATACATGTGTCATACATAAAAAGATTACTGTAAAATAAAGTATTTAAAAAATTAATTACTATTGCATAAATGTTTCTTTTAGAGTAAACGTATTCAAATTTTAAAAATATAATATTGACATTACAATTCTCCTGACATTATCATATTTCAAAATTATAGTGATTTATGAAAATTTAGGTAATTTTTTTCATTGAACATATACAATATGTAAAAAAACTTCTACTAAAAGGATGTTACTGTTACTGTAAGAATAACATATTTCTTGTAAATTTTATTCTTTTCTATTTTGAGTATAAAGTATTTACAATTTATATAAATTTAATTTTCTGTAGTAATCGAAATTAATAAAATAGAAAAAATTTATATATTTAGTATATTCATAGATATTGCCAAGCTAGCTCTATTTCATTGCATTCTTTTTATTATTAGTAAGTCTTAATATACAAAAGAATACATATCCCGAATATGTCAATATCATACCGAAATAAATAATCTATATTTACCGAAGTACAAATTACATGTAATAATTGTGAATTTTTATTAATCAAATTAGTTACATAAGTAAAAATGTGTAGTATAAATAAACTTATAGTTTACAATGAAAGTAAGAAATTAAATAAGATAGAATTAATATGTATTAATAAGAACTGTTTTCATTTATTAAAAATAATTTTATTCAAGATCAGAATCATCTGAATTTGCATTATTAGATCCTTTAATCGTTTTAGGCTTTGCAACTTGTGATAACCATGGCTTTCTGTTATTTTCTGCAGAATAGGTATCTTCATATTGTATTACACCAGAAAGTGAAATTCTGTGCTCTAATGTTTCAGTTGAAAAATCATCACAATTTCCTAATTCTGTAAATCCCACAATATAATCTTTAGTTTTGCTATGTACAATAAGGGCAATTGTAGGAATGATTTTAATCCTTAAACGTTCTGGAAATAAAAGAATTAATTTTTATCTTCATACTGAAATATTTTATAAGCAGTGCCTGGTTAATTGAAATAATTTTTTATAGTTTGTTAATAATGTAGGAATTACCAGTTAAAAATGGACACCGCTCCACGTTTAGCCTACAAAATCTTGCTTCTATATGTTTTTTTGCAAGAATTTTGAGATGATGATCTACTATCTTGCATCTGGGTGAATCGTCTTTGTAAAACAAACAAACAATATTCTGAGATTTTTTTGATACATCAAAAAATTCCTTCTCATCGTGTACCTCTAAATACTCTCCATGACCCTAGAATAACATAAAAGGTATGATAATTTTACAATGAATTCAGTTTCAAAAACATTAAAAAAGTTGTAAATAACCAAACAAAATATATTACCAGTGTCAACCAATTTTGTTTTTGTTGCTGAAGTAATTTTAATTTTTTCAATCGAGCTTCACGCAACTTTTCAAAGTCGTTAATATCTAAATTGTCCAATTTTTCTATTTCATCATCTAATTGTTTTTCAATACATTTTGTTACCTCTCTTACTTTTTGTTGTAGTACAGCTTCCATCTCTAAAAAAATATTATTTAAATATAAATGGTATGTACAATTCTTACATGTGACACGAGAAAGAATTTAATAAGAAAATTTGTAGTGAGATAAAATAAATTATTTCATTTAGAAGCCAATAAATACAAATTTTATGGACGTATAAGACTCAAATTAATTATTATTTCTTGTTGAGTATTGTACATAATTTTCGCAAAACTATAAACTAGAAAAAGGACAATTCTTACCGATCTTTCTTAGTGTGACCGTATAAGGAAATCAACGTTTCTGTCAAATTGTGGACCGGTCAGGCAGAGAAAAAGATATCTCTACCATTTATGTAATCCAGGGAATGTCTTTCTTCCACGTATGGCTCGCTTAATTTCAATTGTGGTGTTCACGAATTTCAAAATTATTATTTTCCCAAATTACGCTTATCTTCAGAAATTTGTAGAAGTAAAAGTTTTTTAAACAACCAGGACACAAGTTTTATTGACACGTTGACGCGTAATGGTGTACATATATAAAGACATAAAGGTGAGTTCACTGAAAAATAACATAAGACGTAAGTAAACGTACATAATATGTAACCTACAATGTACATTATGTATTTACACATAAATTGATTGCCAGATATTGTAATACTTTTATTTTCGATTCATTCGTATTTAGATTTATTTTACATTCATGTTAAAATAATTTTAACAGAATTTAATCGTTTCAAACTACGTTATGTAGGGTTTATGACAACAGGTGGCAAGAAAAATTCGAGTCTATTTATCAGTCAGTAATGGAAATGATATTAAAACTGTTATATTTAACATCAGATTGTTATTTATTAACTGCGAACAATTTTAACATTGGCATGGTTGTATTTAATGTTATAATTACATCGGCAATAGCAGCGCCTCTTGCGAGGTATAAATGAAGCTCTTTTCAATGTCCGATGATAGCGCCAATTAGGCTAGTGGCACTATACGAACATTGAAAGAAGTTTTACTTTTTCTCCACAAGAGGCGCCATAACTGCCCAATGCAAGGTCGTCTAAAAACATTAATTTTGACATTAAAAACTACAACAAGGCTACGAAATTGTTTAGGAAAACTTGCTGTGTCGATATCATAAAAAAAAACAATTGACGACATTACGAAACGTAATTATATTATGCTAAACCCAATTAATAAATTTATATTCCAACTAATTATATTACATAATTTGCAAGCGATGCTCAATGCGCATTGTGATATGTTTCGAATATACATATGTATTTGCAGGTAATATTTCGACAACTTGAACAAGATAAGGTGCAGCTAATTATTGCATTGCCCTAAATGTTAGCGCGAGAGAATGAAAGAATGTTGCAAGTAAATAGTATAAACTTTATATCTTTTTCTGAAAGATAATTTTTTTAAAGAAATCCAAAAGCCATCTAAAAGGTTGCTGGAAGTGTTCATTATCATAGCTCTCGATATCACTATATCTTATTCATTTGCAATAATAAGATTAACAAAGTCGTCAATACAATTCTCGCTATCACTTTCACTAAATGAACTTTCGTTTGAATCGTTATCATGTAACAAATTTTCGAACCGATTTTCGTTGTTCAAAAAGTCTTCGAACTGTATGAGTGTATAAAAATTAGTGAAAGTGCAATCCGCGGATTTATTTACGAAAAATTATTCCACATCTTTGATTCTATCAGTTACTGTCGCTAACAAATTAAATGGCAAAATAGCCAAGGAGGTGCTTGACCATATTTTTAACAAACAGAATTTTTATAAATATTAAGAAGCCAGAAATAATTATAGTGACCGCGCAATCAGAGGTCCTTTTGTTTTTGCATACATTGAAGATATGCGGGTTGCCTATCATCAGGCGTGTGGGCATTTTTTAAATACTTATTGCAAATTAGTACTACATATGTATCTACATATAAACATATATAGAATTATTACAGAGGCAAAACTTTGTTGTTCGCGTCACAGAGCATTCGTAATAAATGTACTTCGGGATATTTAATATAATAATCGCTTTACAACTGCAAGGTTTTCTACATTCGTAACTGCATTTCCGTCCTTCCACCGGCATGAGCGCCACTTAACGATTGGTAGACATTTTGACAGTGGACAGTAGTCAGCCAATAATAACAAAGGAAGATAGATTTTCGTGGTTTTACAGTTGCAATTCGTACTTACTATTAATCTGTTATGGATTTATTATTCTACTTATCTGACCGTTTAATCCATGTCCAAAAATAAGACTAATCTGACGCCTGCAGGATTATTACGTTCAGAGCACAAATTGTTTGATCTAGTCGCATCTCCGTCGATGGGTAAATTTTATACGTCATCGATAATGCATGCTACAAACTGTGTATGTAAACTATCGCATATCTTTTCATCGAATTATTCCCCGATTATGAAATGATTTCAGCTAATTTGATCGATGCATGTAATTATATTGTACGCAAATTTATAATCCCGTGAAAAGGGCTTTATGATTCTAGTTACGCTTGGGTCTCATAGTTGTCGACTTGTTACACAGTAATAAAGATGGCGGATGTAATGCACGGGTAGCTGACGTTTGCTTCGATACGCGTGTTAAACGATTCCTCCGAACAGTCCAATTGACACATTACCGTGGGCCATATATGCGCGCGTGTTGTGCATAGTGTGGTGGAAATTTTAACTGGCAAAATGTGTTAGAAATTTCGTTAATATGAGCGAAGGAGCGGATTCAGTAACGTCGATCTGCGAGAATTCGCTTACGACCTTGAAAGCTGATCCTGAGGAAATTGATCCTGAGAAACTTCCTCCACGGGTAATATCGCACAATACCAGGAGGCCACGGTTCTGCTTAAGCAATATTCCGCTTTCCCCATATATACTAATAGATGGGAAAAAGTTACGTAGTTCGTTGGCTTTCACCAAGAAACGACCTCCGCGACGAGTGAGTTTTCCTGAAAATGACAATCTTTTGGTTACGGGATGTCTGGAGCCTGCCAATCCGTGGTTACTTGGTAAGAACAACATCTTAACTTCTAAACAACTTTCACATTCATGCCTTGATAGAAATGTATTTTGTCAACTTACTTTTCCTACTCATAATTATAGTAACACAAGGCTCATCCGGTACAAACCTGTAGAGCTTATCATCGGGGACAATGAGTATTTATTTTGCGATAGCTGACTTAAACTCATGAATATTTGAAAATATTTCAGAGTTTCTATGGTTCAAAGTTATTTCAATATCTAAGGACATTTGTAACATAAGTATTCAAGAAACGTGGCAATTTATAGTTAAAATTATTCAAGGAATGACAATGGAAGATATATTTTTGTTAAAAAATATTCTATATAGAAGTTAAAATTACAATTGACAACAAAGATAGTACTTTTCATCAAAGTTGTTCAAACATCAAGTGAAAAATTTGTAATTCAGTAGATATTCAAGAGAAATATCCGTGAAAAAGAGTATTAAATATTCTAAGAAATATTTAAATTTATATAACTTCTGTGCTAACAATCCTTAATTTACAGTTTACAAGAATTTATTATATAAGTTTTATTAGATTTTACACAATACATTTATAAGAGATTCCTACTTCATAACATCACTCTCATTTAAGTATATATTTTAGTATGAAACAAGTCCAGGTCAATTTATCTGACTTCTGAAATTATAAATGTTTTCATATGGCTAAAATATATTAAATCCTAATTTCCCAAGAAATATAGTATAAATGTATTTTAATGTGAACATAAATTTGTATATGTATATTTATATACATAATTTTTGAATTATTTTATGCAATATTTTGGTTCAATATCCACTATTTTATCATTTGTTACATCATACATTTACGTATTTGAAACATGTATTTCTTTGTTTAATAGTTTTCAGTTGTATTTCTATAGTGTAGCAGTAAATTTAAAGAAGTAAAAGAAAAATTTATATAAATTAACACAATAACTTCTTTAAATATTACTTGAACAATATTTTAAAGAAGTTATTAGTATTTGAAAATGTACTGTAATGCGTCAGTGTAATTCTTGTAATTATTTACTTGCATAAGTAATAGGGGCTAAGCAATTAGGTTTTTTATAGGTCATGTCAAATGAAGAACATTTAAGATTTCACAATGCGAACCATGTACTAATTATAACTTTGATGCAATATTGAACTATGCACCATATATAATTAACTTGTAAGTTACTCTTAAAGTACGATACTCTTTACGAAGTAGATTTTATTAATAAGGGGAATGTTAATTTCATTATATTGTACTTAGACATAGTAGATTATTTGAAAGTGTATTTTATGTAAAAATGAATAAATTGTCAATCAATTTATGAATATAATTGAAGGAAAACATTTTATTCTCTCCTGTGTGCTAGTTGTGTTTTTACATTATTATATTAATACGTTCTCTGTGGAAAATATGAAAAGAAGATGAAATTTAGCTTGTAAAATCATAAGAAATTTAATCATAAAAACTAAATCGAGTATATTTAATTTTCAAAATGTGATTTACATTTACATTATAAATAAAATGCAAGTAAATATTTGGATAGATTATTAAAAGAAAGATGCTGAGTTGATTTTGTCTTGATCCTTTCCTTCCAGGGTCAAATTTATCAACTTACTTTGTTGTGATAGTGAGGTGAACATTCATGGAAATATAGACACTAGTTAATGATCAAGTCCTTGCTACAAATGAAAAACTTGGTGAGTCACCAATGAATACCGCAGCGAACGTGTTAAGAAATATTATGTTTATAAAAGAAAAATATAAATTAATGTTCTAAATTCAGTTTCTAAACTATATTACTAGCAGTACTTAGTATCGAATAGGTTTAAGTGTATTGATATTTTATAATTCTTTAAAAACATCTTCCATCAATCATTTAATTCTTAATAGTGTTAATTAAGACTTTTTTATGTGCTAACAATCTATCAATCAATTGTTCACAGCTGAAAATGTGAACCGTGATGATTTAATCTCAGCATACAAGGAATCCTGTTTAAAACATAATACTGATCCTCTGGAAATTGTTGTAAACCAACTTCAGGTAAAAATATTAGTTTCTTTCAATCATACTTATAATTTAAGAAGATAAAATATTCAAGTTTCAGAGCAATATTCTTGATACATTACCTAAAGGATTAGCAATATTTAATTTGACATAATTCAGCATAAAGTTCAAGACTGCAGATGTACCAACTTTATTGGCACAGTCAAAGTCATGAACTTTAAATCTATTGTATTTTGTGGATTACTTAAAATTATTAGTTTTAAAGTACAGATAGAATGAACACAAAATTGTTTTAGGGTATTTACTCACATATCAAGCTCATTAATATTCAAATTATAATGTCAGTATAATAATTGAATCAGTAAAATCTATTATTGAATTAAAGAAAGATCTGACTATGGTAGGTTCATTCCCCAATCAATATTCTTTTTTTGTTAATATAAATAATTTCAGAACATTTCTTAAAATAAAAAGTAGACTGTTTTTTAACTGATTCTGAGAATTTATTTGTGTGATTAGATATTATACACACATTGGAATTGATATTTAATAACCATTTTCAATGCAGACTTTAGATACATCCCAAAAGCATTCTGAAGAACTTACATTAAGAGGACAAACATTAGATCCTAATGACTGTGAAGCATTGGAAGAAGTTCTTAAAAGAATTCAGTTTCATAAAGTTGATTTAGAAGCAACATCTTTGAATGATGAGGTACAGTGATAATTTACAATTTGACTTGAAGATGTATTTCTTTGGATTTTTATTAATATTTTTATCTTCCTTCAATTACAGAGTTCTGTGATATTATTTGATATGTTAGAGTATTATGAGTCTGCAAGACAGTTGAATATTTCATCTAATCAAGGCATTGGCGAATATGGGTGGCATGCATGTGCTAGTATGATAAGAAAGGTATACTTAATATATTTCTTTGTAAATAAGAGACTGTTCTAGGTTCTTGCTATTGTCATTGAAAATGTAGTAATATGCATGTAGGATAATAGTAAAAGCATAAGTATTAGAAATTCCTTCTTTTTTTATTATTGAATATATAATTAATATTACTATTGTTTGTCTAGACCCAATGTTTAGAACATCTTGAAGCTAAGGATGTAATACTTGATGAACAGTACATGAGTATCTTAAGTCGTGCATTGCGATTAATCTGCCATCTACATGTGCTAAAATTAGAAAATTGTGGACTTTCAGGAAGATGTATCGTCACACTAGGTATTTATTATGTGATACAGTTTGATAGTTTTACTATAGAACCACCTCGAAACAGTTATAAAATATTCTCACCTACAATCACACGTCCACAAATAATTAAAACATTGTACCTATAAATTTGAAAAAAGTAGAGAAAGTCAGAATACGTGATTATATTCTATGTTTTTGAATATAATTTAAACATTAACTATGATCATTCTTTAGAATAAAGAGTCACGTAGATACTCTTGGTTTCATATTTTAAGCAAAATTCATTAAATGTAGGAGATAATAATTTCTAAAAGTATATTTCTTTTATCAGTTTCAGCACTGAAAGTGAATACTGGAATAAGGGAATTGTATTTAGCTGACAATAGACTTAATTTGTATGATGCAATACAACTTGGTTCTCTTCTTAGGGTAAATAATCATATACAACTACTTGATATTAGGTATGTATTGTTTAAAAAAAATATGCAACTATAAAAAAAGTTATATTTGCTATTACTGATTTAATTTTCCTTTCAGCAATAATAACATCCAAGACGATGGTGTACGTGATATCCTTGAAGGACTTATTAATCAAATACATGAAGATAAGAGCGGTAAAGGCTTAAGCATATTAGTGTTATGGAACAATCAACTTACAAAAAACTCGTCTCCCTATTTTGCACGAATTATAGTATGTAATTTCATACGTTCTTATAGTATGATACAGTTAGATTGTGTGTTATGCATGCTATACATTTCTATTTATGTACATAGGCATTGTCTAAGACGTTAGAGACATTAAACATCGGAAAGAACATGTTGACCGATGAATTAATATTTGCTGTAAAAGATGCATTGACGAAGAACCGTACTTTATTGCAATTGGGAATACAATCGACTGGACTTACGTGCGACGGCGTTGTTGCATTGTCAGAAATTATTGGAACAAATCAGGTTTTGCAAGTAAATATTTGGTGCATCATTTTATAATAATATGAAACACTACTTCACATTGCATACATATATATCTTATTATTGTAGAGGATAGATGTACGAAATAATGATGTACGACTGACTGGATTAACAGCCCTTAATGGTGCTATAAAAACAAATAGGAGCATCACTAAAATAGATTTGGATGATAAACTTGGACAAAAAGCAGTAAGTGGAATTATAAATTCCATCATAACATAAAGACATATTTATTATTAATATTATCCGTTTTATGTTAACAACAGGATGACCCAGACCAGACCTTATACACGCAGCTTTTAACTGAGATTCAAGTTTGTTGTTCGGAAAACGAGCAGAATCGTATTATAGAAGAAAACAACGAAGGTTCTGAAAATTCACGTCATAGCATCCTCTGTAGTACAAACTCTCGTAAAATTTCGCTTACTTGTCAAACACTTCCATGTTCTTTATCAACCGTGATTTCGATACGAAATAACGTACCAGGGCAAACGATGCTCGAACCGAAACGTATCAATGGAGGTCGTCTACGTTCCCCAGCCCTTAGTCCAGCCTCTTCACCTATAGCGAGTCCGATACCAAGTCCTTCACGAAGTCGATTTGTGGTGTCCCGAGTGCCAGAAACATCATTATGTTCTACAGAATCCTCAGCATCTTCGTCACCAGTTACTCTCTCCCTTGAATCATCTACCTATCTCGCATCTTCTGCAAGTGGGCCATCTAGATTTCGAGTCTCTGTTGTTGAATCAGCAAATACCATTTTGCATAAACCTATTGTTGCCTCGTCGAAGGCTGACATTACGTTTGATTTAAAGTTTAAAGTCAGTACCGCGGAGTCGACTGATTCAGATGACTCCGTCGACGTAATCGGATCAAAATTAGAAACGAATAACACTCGAAGCGATGAAAATTTGCATAACGCGTCAGGCAAGGTGTCTCATTTAATTTCGAATAAGGTAGAAGAAAGGTGTACACCGTCAATGCATGAATCGATTCAATCGAAGAATGAACAACAATTTACCGAGGCTGTTGGTATTCAAGCAGATGACAGCGCAGATTCTACCGCTCTAAAAGTGAAGGAGCATACTTATATACAGAATAATGAAATTCGTATTCCAAGTCGGTTGGAAAGCACTCCAACGGTAAAGAACACAGGATCGTCAGAGGGCCATCGTAATGAAGATTTCAAAGAAATAAAGACATCTACGATTGTAAATAGAGGTGACAAAGATTCTACCGTTTTAGCAAATAATAAACCGATGCTTATTGAAAAACAAGATACGACTAAAAAACTAGCAACTACTGTTTCAAGCGAAAGAACAGAAGCACAAACAAAGCAAAAATCTTGTATTCAGAAACATACTCCGAATTTAGAGAAATTACTTGCGCTATTTCAAAATCCTAGTTGTCTTTTTTCAAGCAGCCAATTGAAATTGAAGAGTACATTTCAAGATACTGTGAACAGTCTTGCGGCAACTGAAAGTAAGTTACACTGTTACTTAAAAGAAGATAAAGACAGAAGTCAGAAAACTGAAGAAACCGAAAGCTGTCAGAGAACAGAAGACTCATCAGCATCATTAAAAAGTAAACCAACAAAATCATTTAATATTTCTCAAATGTTGAGCTTGAAAAGCATAACGAACATGTTTCCGTCATTTAAGTTCGAAGATAATTTAAATGTCTCTGAACAGAGCGGTAAGTCTCATTCGAAACCAGTTACCGAAGTAAATCTTTTACTGAAACAGAAATGTGGAAACACTGACCATAACAATGACAATAAACAGTTCAAGATTCACATAGAAGGACAAAAAATTAATCTTTTTACTGTGGATAATCAATTGGTACCCAAGAATATACAATCAAAATACTATGCTGATTTTATTAACAAAGATTTTCTATTACCCGCAAATTATATTATTTCAAATATAGCGGTGGATAACTGTTTAAGAATTGCACATAATACTTTCTTAAAACGTATTTTAGAGAGAAAGATGATCGCATCTTTCTCTAAGTTTGTAGATAGATATGAATATCCAGTTTTAGAAGCAACTATAAGTGATGTAAAAATCGAAGACATAGAGGAAGTACTGAGCAAGGTAGATTCCATACTGATAAAAGAAACGTGTGATAAAACTTTAACGGACAGTATTAATTTTACTAGTGATAGTAATTCCTTGTCTTGTAACATAATGTATGATAGAAAGAATGTAAATGATACATATACTGTAAATATGCCTGAGAAAGTGCACAATTTAGTTCTATTAAACGTACATCCGAAACATGATGGCAAGAATAATTTGGTTTTCAATATAGACAATAAGCAAAATCGTTTGGCATGTTTCGCATGTACAGAAAGGCGCAGTTGTAATATAAGTAATAAACCACTTGCATATCACAATGCGTTAAAGGCAAATATAGGAACAAATTGTTTAAACAATGAAGTTACCAAAATGCATAGTATTGATACCAATTATTGTAAGATGGATTGTACAAACGTTCAGAATACGTCAAGCGAGCAAGCGGAAGGAAGAGATATTTGCCGTGTAAATAATAGTATGGATTGGCAAAGTATCTCGACAAGTGAAAAATCAAAAGCAAGAATGTCCAAGAAGAATTTTATGTATGATGATATTAATCTTGATTTTAGTGATGTTAATGCAGATTTAAGTACTTCAACTTGTAATGAAGAATGTGTTACAAATACACCAAGAATACAGGAAATAACGAATTCGTTTGATATAACGGGCAACAAATACTTGGAGATGTGTACTGTAAATGAGATGAAAAGTAGATTACCTTTTATGGAAAGTATCATGGACAATGTGCATGGAAAGACAGACATCACGCCTGTATCCAGAACGTGTTCTTCTATAGCAGACTATAATAAGTCCATTCCCAAAGATCTTATATTTTACATAACTGACATTTCTCCTCTCGCTGGGAGTTCCGTGGAAGAGCTTTCATCGGAAATTATTCCCCATGAGCGGTCTCAAGATGCTGTCAAGTTGAAGACCTCGTTTTGTGCTTTACCTCAAAATAATTCTAGCATGAATCTCATTACTGAAGAGACAGAGAATATTTGTAATACCAATGAAGCTTCCAAAACCGAGGATAACAATTTTTCTACACATCATAATATGCAGGACAACACGCATTTTCTTAACAAACAAAAATTCCAAGAAAACGATGAGTCTGGAATTAAGTCTGAATGTTCCTCAATATGTACAAAAGTTTACTCTGTAGCCCATTCGAAAGAAGATGTATGCCTGTTGAAAGAGGATAGTGGTATAGGTGAAAATACATTAGAGAATGCATATATGTTCACTAAATTTGGATCAAATATTGCTCAACGTGTAACATTTACAAATCCAAATGCGATTAGTGATATGACTCATAAATACCTTAATACGATTAAATGTGCAGTTGCTACAACTATGTGTTCAAAGGCAGCCGTGAACACAAGGAATAATGTCAGAGTTGAAATGATTTCTGATGAGTGCACTAATGTTGCCGACTCTTCATCGGTAATTCATGCGACAAGGTGAGTAAAGTATATTATGAGGATTGACGAAGGTTCACAATTCTTATTTCATTAAATAATATTTGAAAAATTTTTATATTTCGCTATACGAGTGTGGGACTCGGTTATTTCATACAAAAATTGAGAAACAATACAGAAAATCTAATGAAGATGAAAAACCATTTTTGTATTATACCTACACATTTTTATACATGTTAAAAATAAATATTAAAAATTATTTACATTAAATTTTAATTCTTTACATTAAATTTTAATTCTTTATATTAAATTTTAATTCTTTACATTAAATTTTAATCCTTGTTGACAAGAAAATTCATTTAATTTTAGAAAATAAGATTTTACTATATTATAATACAATTATACGTGGGATATATTTTTATTCTTAGCAAAATATGTTTTATAAAATTTATGATCGTACAATTTCATTAACATTTTCATTAAAATAACAAAAATTGTAGTATACAAAAGGGGTAATTTAAAATTACTTGTAGATATATGTAATATCTGATTGTGTGAAGACTATTCTGTTTGTAAAACTTCTTCTACTATGTATTGTAAAACATTTATTTCATACCACATTATCTTCCATTGCTATACATGATAATCTAAGAATGATTGATAATGAAATTGTAAATAAGACATGTAAATTCATCCATAATCTGATCATGTGGCTTTACAGTGTAATACGACAGAATGTTTTGTAAAAATAGTTTGCAACGATTAAAAAAAATATAATTATGTATTGTAATAAATCGAAATTCGTGTAAATAATTTCTATCAAATTTAAGTTGTATTTGTGAAACAATACTTCGATTTATGCTGATTTCAACACTATCTTATGTCTCGCTTGCAAATATTATAATAACTTTTGTTTAACTAATGAAGAAATCATATTAATTCTCCTCTAAAAAATACCTTAGCTTTTCATCATACTTATATAAATTCCTTCGCTAATATGGATTATAATAACTCTCTTTGCCTAAATAATACTAGATTTCTTTAACATTTAACATATAAAAATGATATATTTCTTAGATAGAGATTCAGTATGATTCTAGTTTGAAAAAGTATCAAAATATTTGAATTATATGTATTTTATAAATTTTGTATAAATAAGTTTTGGTATTAGTACAGCAAAGTAATACATTTGGTATAGTATTAAAAGATCATATTATGTCATTTATACAAATTTTTTCTTTGTTGTATTTTATTTCATTTTATATACTTCACATCATTTCGCTTATATTCTTAATTTGGAAGTTATTTTTATCATGCATTAAATATTTAGCTTATTGTAATGGTGTTAAATTAAGCAATCATTTGAGTGGTAATTATTATGTAAAATATTTCATTATCATATATCATGTATGTTAGCACTTTACTTTACTGTACTAAAACACTAACTATTGGTATCGATACAAGTCTAACATATGCTTCATTAAAGTATTAAAAGTATTCAATCATGCAATAAAAAGTATTGATATGGTTTTTGTAGCACAAAATAAGACAGTAAATATGGAGGATGAAGATGAGGAAATGGAAGATGTGGAACTAGAAGCTGAAGACACTTTATATGATTTAGATGATGAAATTGATGAACTTGAGAAACTAACAATGGATCTTGAACCACAGTACCAACGGTATGCTAAATGGCGAATTTAAAGAAAGATGCTGTTAGGGTGTTGTTAACACTAGACTTAACAGACCAGTAAAAATGACTGATGTCGGATATTTTATTTTGCAATTGTTAAAATTTTATTGAACAAATTTATTTATTCAGGCATGTATTATAACGAGAATTACGTGAAGTCTAAATAAATGCAGTCTTGTTATTTTTGTAAGGCAATACAAACCAGTCGCTTTTAATGCTCAGTAGTTCTAGTGTTAATACTGGATGGTAGTTACCTAAAATAGAAAAACAATTCAAGGGACAAAAATGTTCTGTACGAGTTGATTAGTGAAAGGAAGGTGTATGAATGGATCTTAACAATCTTCTTTTGTGCATTGGAATGGGCTATTTAATACATTGCTACAAATATTTTTGTTGTTTTTGCTAATGAAGAAAAGTGTAAAAGAAGTTATTGAGTTAAAAGGAAACTATATTTCCAGTTAAAGTTGAATTATTTTAAGCACATAGTTTCCAAAATTTTAATTGATATTTTTCTAACAACAAATGGGAATCAAGTTCAATTATACATATGCCTTTTACGATTTTATTAAAAGAAAGAGTGAAAAATTGCAAACGATTTTACTAAAAAATGTTGTAAATGAGTTTTGGCAAAGAGGGCAGGTTAAAGAGATATAATACATAATATAATATTATCTACGTTTATTAGCGGAAATTTTAGTAGATAATTGATTCTAGTCTGAAAACTTATTGATCTATTATAAACCGTACTGTGCATTCAAAATGTAGATAACACACCAAAAAAAACGATTGAAATTGAATGGTTTATAATATAATATAAGATGCAATTTGCAAAACGTGGTAAAAAAATACTTATTATTTAAATGTGTGTTATTGGTAAATTTAGCGTTCAAGATAACTCAGAAGCAATGCGAAAATACGCGCAATTTAGAAATGAATTATCATGTGAATATAATACATGTCTATATGCATAGTTGAGTATATAAGTTAATATATACACGCATCACAAAAAGGAATGTCGTTTAAAAAGAAAAATTCGAGTCTATTTATCAGTCAGTAATGAAAATGATATTAAAACTGTTGTGTTTAACATCAGATTGTTATTTATTAATTGCGAACAATTTTAACATTGACATAATATATTTTTATTACATGTACATGGTACACAGCAAGGAGTGTTTGACTTAATTGTAAGTGAATATCTTTAGACTTGAGTCTTTCCTACTCGAAGATGTATACTTGTTATATTATGCATTCATAATGTTTCTTTAATTACTATGAATGTCATGTTACATAGAATATAAAAGAATCATTGTTAAGAGTACAAGAATGACATTGAAATGATTGGAATGAGATTTTATCTGAATTTATATTTTTTATATATTCTCTTGTGAAGTTGTAATAGCTAATGTAATTTCCTTTAACATAAATATTCATTAATGTAACGTCGGAAGAAACAGTAGCGATTGGTAGTCATAAAATATGTTGTTTGTGTTCAGATTGTGTTTTATACGCGGTCGTAGTTTTAAAGCTAAATGTTGTCATGTTACTAGAAATGACAGCAAAGTTGTAGCTAATATGGAATTGCAAAGTATTATTTTATAATAAAAATAATTGTGTAGATGTAAAAGTAGTTTGAGAATTCATAACTCATAAGATCTATCTCTTGTTGTAATTATCTGTGAACGTTTGCAAGAGATAGAACAATTATAAAGTTCAAAAGACAGTTGTACTCGACTGTATATGTATTTTCCTGAAAATTGTAAAGTTCTTTAACAATTTGTAAATTTTAAACGTTTATCTTTCATTTGTAAACACCATAAATTGGCTGCTATAATTATTTTGTACATATATACAGACACACTTGTATACGTGCGCGCGCGCTACTTATAGATTAAGTTTACAAATATAACTACACGATTTATGTGAAGGTACATTTTGAAACTATAATTCTGTACAATTTGTATATTGAAAAGGAATTGAATTTATTAAGAGTTTTATCAAGTCAAGGGAATAAAAGAATAAAGATGGTTTATTGATATATTGTACTTCATTCATACATGTTAATCACATTAATTAATATATGTCAGATTATACATATTATATGTGTACATATTAAATATATTTCTATTTAAAAGAATCTCCATCTTATAATTTTCTAATACATCGCGTACTATATACATAATACTAAAATGAAAGCTACGCTTTTTATTCATTCCTTCCTTCTAAAATGTAGAATTTGTTTACAAATATTGTGTAATTTCGATGCAACTGTGTCATATACTAAATCTGCATGGTTGTATTTAATGTTGTAATTATATCGGCGATAGCAGCGCCTCTTGCAAGGAATAAATGAAGCTTTTTTCGATATCCGTACAGCGCCAATTAATTTAGTGACAAAATGCTCAAACTGTCAGTCAAATTACCAACTGTCGATTTTGACTAGCAATTTGAGCGTTTTATCACGGGACTAATTGGCGCTGTACGGGCACCGAAAGGAGCAGCACTTGTCACAAACGGCGCTGCTTTTAAATTTTCTCAAATTTGAGCCTCAATTTTATATCGACCTTGACAGCAAAACCAGTAAGAATCATCTGTTCTCTATATTTTCGTTGAAAAATAAACTTTTGCTGCGTGATACAGATGTAGCACAGTCTCTTGAATATTTCTGTACCTTCAAAATATTCTTTGGTCGTCAAATTTTCCTGATAAAAGAGTCTCAAATGCAGTAGAATTCCGATTATCCAATGTGCTCTGAACTCTGAATTGTTCTGAATCAAAACTGACTGACAAAGGATAGCAGAATTGCAGTTGCATTGGAATCAAGCAGTGTCGAGATGAGTATAATAACAATTGACATAGTAAAGCAAAAGTAAGGAAAATACGACACTGTGCGTGGATTATCAAGACTGTACAACAAAACAGCGATCGGGAGGGTGAATATCAGCGCGAAATCGCACGCGCAGTCGCGTTTCAGATATTCGCGGAGGAATTGCATCTGGTGAACGTAATTTTTTATTGCAGCTGTTAAAAACAATTTGCCATAAGTTCGGTTATCATTAAAATTTTTCGTGATCTTTAACTGATCATTGAGCATCGTATACAATAGAGATCAACGTGTAATATTTCTCAATTACAATCTACAGGTATCGAGTGTTTGCTCTTTGCAATTTTAGGAATATTGATCATCTAATGAAAAGCGGAGATTTCCGACTTCGATTCAGCTGCAAATAGAGAACGTATTTTGAAATTAATCTGCAGAAGAATACTGCACGGATTATCGTCTTGTGATAAAGGATGTAATTAATATATCAGTTAGACAATTTGTCCGACAAAACGGAAATGGATGAGTGGTTTCATTTGTTTCAATGACACGGAATTTCTTCTCAAAAGACGGTGGGTCAATGTTTATTTCAATGTTTCTTTTTTAATATTGAGCTAGGATATGTATGGTTATAAATGGCATTTATGTTAATATATACTGAAAAATGTATTATAAATTTCTGCAGTATAATTTCAAATAACAATATACGGATGATTATTCATTTACTTCGTTTAATACCTTTCGTTATTATGCAGATAAAGTGCGACATAAATTTGGAATGGATTTAATACAATGAACATTTCATTTGTTCAGAATTATTGTCTGATGAATGTGATGCTTATTAGACACTTGCCTTTGGTTTGTGTCACAAAGAATTAAATTTTTTTGAGTGAGTACATTACTGTATATTTATGTCTAATTAAAAAAATATTTTTTATATACTTTATTCTGTAATAATAAAAAATAGTTAAAAGAAATAATAATAATAGAAATTGTTCTCTATTATATTGATATTTTCAATGTAAAAATATCACAATTTCCTTATTATTATTATTATTATTATTATTATTTGTTATTTAATTTACACAAATGTTCTTGAAATGAATGTCTAGAGTGGACATGGTAACAATGAATTCAGAAAAAACGGCATGTTGCCGAAAAGCTGATGAAAGCAGTGATATTGGTGGAACAACTGATCGACTAAGGCGTAGAGATAATCAAAGAAATCAATGTAATAATCAGAATGGGGAGACATTCGACAAATATCAGAGTAGTCTTACATATCACATCACTGCCTCGTGTGCCGAAGATACACCCAATTATCTTGTATTCCAAAAAGTAACATTTTTATTAAAATATTTATCAAAATAGTTTGTTCATAGTATGTTATTACATACATCCATATGCCCTATGTCTTTTAGATGGAAGCCATTGTAGAAAAAATGTCAGATGAAGTATCAGGTGTTCCAGTGAAAACAGTGAAGAGCTTTATGACAAAAACACCTTCAGTTTTTACGGGTAAAATATTTAAAAAAAATCAGTTTGAAATAAATTCATTACTTTTCTTATGAAATTACTAATGCTCTCGAATTATTACTATAGGTACAGATTTAATATCATGGATGATGAAGACTATGACTATAGATGACCAAGAAGCTCTTCACGTGGCACATCTTATGGCATCCCATGGATATTTTTTTCCTATCGACGACCACTGCCTTACTGTTAGAAACGATAATACGTTTTACAGATTTCAAACACCATATTTTTGGCCATCAAATTGTTGGGAACCAGAAAATACAGATTATGGTATGATAATTTTGTTAATGAGCAGTTTAAAGAAGAACATGACTAATTTATTTTTCAAAAAAGACCTTATACTTGAGTCTAAATGTTGCAGCTGTTTATTTATGCAAGAGAACAATGCAGAATAAAACACGTTTAGAATTAGCAGATTACGAGGCTGAGAATTTGGCCAAATTACAAAAGATATTTTCGCGAAAATGGGAGTTCATTTTTATGCAGGCAGAAGCACAAAGTAAAGTTGACAAAAAGAGAGATAAACTGGAACGGAAAGTGTTGGACAGTCAAGAAAGGGCTTTTTGGGATGTATATAGACCAATGGTATTACTTCATAATACTTATTACAGTTGTAGTCTTTGTAATCTATAAACTAAGAGTTATTTATTTAATTACTTACATATATTTTAGCCTGGATGTGTGAATACTACAGAATTAGATATTAAAAAAGCATGTCGTAGTTGTAAATCAACTTCAGAATCAAGTTCACATTTACGACTAAAGCCTGATGGTAGAGCTTCTTCGCAACCAGGATCAAAAGAGACACCATCAGTGGAAGCATTGCGTAAAGAGATTGCAGAATTAAACAGTATATTAGATCGACCAAATACAAAAGTATCAAAAGTATCAGAGGCGTGAGTAAAAATTAGAATATCAGATTGAATATTATTCAATACTTTTACCATTAACTCTTAATTTTGCAAGACACTAATAGTAATCTTCGCGAATTTTAGTCTCATTGGATATTTTGAGCAATATGTAGAGTATGATCCCTTTTTTACGCAACCTGAATTCACAAATCCATGGGTATCAGATAATCCTGAAATGTGGGAACAAGAAAGATTAGCGTATGTAAATTTTTGTGCTTTTATCGTGCCTATTTTTTTTGTGTGTGAGATAATAGATATTATTTTTATTCTTTAACAGGAAAGAAGTATCAACAAGAAGAGTAAAAAGATGGGCCTTCAGCCTTCAAGAACTGTTACAAGACCCTGTTGGTAGAGACCAGCTCACAAGATTTCTAGATAAGGAATTCAGTGGAGAAAATTTGAAGTAAGCAAATTGTGATCCTATTAGAATATTCATAAATGATACTGAAAGAGAAATAGTAATCTTGTTTTATCCTGCAACCTCATCTTGCCCTCATATTTCTATTTACAACTTGAAATTAATTGTATTGAATGTTGATTACAATGCTCAGATTTTGGGAAGCTGTTCAGGAATTGAAAACTTTACCCCAGAAAGAAATTCAAACTAAAATAAATGAAATTTGGAATGAATACTTGGGCCCAGATGCTAGTTGTCCAATTAACGTTGATTCTCAATCTTACGAGATAACGAAGAAGAATTTGCAGAAGCCTGACCGATGGTGCTTCGACGTAGCAGCGGTACAAGTTTAAATCAACAACTTTTTGTTAAAATATAAATGGACTTCTTAGAGAGATAGTCAAGTTCTAAAATAATGTTAAGATAATTAGAGTGAACGAACTGAATGCAATAGAGTTAGTAAAGATAATAATCACACATTGGGGCGTGAATAATAAGAAAATGTTCCGTACTATGTTAAATTTTAGGCGCATGTTTATCACCTGATGAAAAGCGATAGTTATTCGAGGTATCTACGGTCGGAAATGTATAAGGACTTTCTCAATGGCTCGAAGAAAAAGGTCAATATAACATTTATAAAGAGAAGTAACAAAGAACTGAATTATTTGTAATTTATTTGATGATTAAATAATTACTTTCGTTCGATTATTTCAGACTTCTGTGAAAGGTATTCGTTCTATCGTGTCATTCAGCGGAAGAAGAGACACAACCGCCTCCTAATCAGTACAATATCAATTATTCGGGTGTGGGAGTAATTCCAAAACACAAATTGTATTTCCGTTGTTAGAAAGGATCGAAGAGGAACACTGTTTATTTAATAACTGTAAGATTTACGCATCCCTCTGCAGAAGTAAGTACATTGATACTATTTATGTAAACAAAGCACAATTGTCTTTTTTAATGATAACGTTTGTTCCTCATTCTTTTCGCGTGGGAGATTCAAAGATAATTTCAACATTTCAGTGAAATGTTTACAAATAAATTTGTTCTACTGTACATAGAATAATTATGCGAAAAGTGATAATGAGAATTATATAGAGTTTTAATTTATTTTAAATATACACTTTTAAATTACATACCATTGTGATGCTTGCTTGTTTAAGTTGTGATTAGTTCAAATAATATGTATCTGTCGTCTAAAAATAAACAGAGCAATTACAAGGTAGTGGTTTTCAGACTATCTGCAAGGAAATGAATTTCGATTTACTGAATCGTTTTAACACATGTTTTTATTAATACATTTTAATTTACATGTAAAGAATTATATATGTATAATGTACTATGACAAGAATTAAAAAGAAAATGAAATTGAGCAAATATTCACAGTGACAGGAATGTAACAAAGTAAAGGAAAAGATTTCCTCAGTTAACTAAGTAACAAAAACCTACATGTAATTGAATAATTCTTCATTTCAATTATATTTTAATTTTATTTCTTATCTACAGACTGGTAATTGAACATAAAAAAACTTAATCAAATGAATACAGTCTATAAAAAGAAATATAAATATTCATGAGTAAATCAAATTACGAATTGAATACTTAAATATAAAATAGATGAACAATTTTTATAGAGAAAGGTATGATTTCTGCAAATATCTAATTATCAAAATAGGTAAATGATTACACTATTATTGTAAAATAGAGATCATTAATTTCATTACTTATTACACATAATAAGTTTTTTAAAGATAAGTATCATGTGATAGAGAAAACAATATTAACGTAGATAAAAAATATTTTACCAATTTTGCTATAACTATTTTTTCTCAATGTGAATAGTAAAAATAATATAATGTACTAAGTTTGTCGTGAAATTCGATTAAATATATTTCACAATAGTTTGTGTTAGAATTCTCTTTATGGGAATAAACTGAGAGAAGAATAATTTCATGAAAAAAGAATGAAACACTTCGTCAATGAATGTAAAGTAAAAGTCATTTTTTGCTATGTTACACATCAATTGATATGTATACAAATAAATTAAAAATTAAATTTAAAATTCTTAGAGTTATATATGTTTGGACATTTGAATTATACTTAATTATACGAAGTCATTGTAATCAACATGTATAATTAATGTCTGTGTCTAAAAATACTTAAGTATAGAGTCCGAACAACTAACATATTTGATGGAAATATGATATGTAATGACGATGGACATTGTATATTTTATATGAGTATTCGTATAATACAAAATAGCATAGATCTACATTACACACTAGTGCTTTGATAATCCATCACTTTTTAATCAATAGCAAATCAAAATTACTTCCATTGGTTAAGCAATCTTTTACTCAATGAGTAATTGAAACAAAATGTAGATACGAAATATCTTTGATAATATAATCAATTTAGTAAAAGTTGTATGTGGTCATGCTTATTTACTTAAATTTTTATTTCAACCTGATATGAAAACATAAAATTTCAATAGTTAAAGTCTGAATCAGCTTGTCAAATTTTACAAAAAAACTATTCAAAATCAAAACCCATTCAAATTCGATTTAGCTAACAAGAATAGTTCGTGTTTCTTTAATGCTAATAAAACGTATAAAAATATACATTCATTATCAAAAAGTATCGGCATTGTACAAAATGATAAGGAAAAGTTTGTAACAAATAACTTCTTTTTTTAAACAAGGTTACTTTTGTAGATGTCAAATATAAAAAGTTATCATTGTATAAAAAGAATCTCATTAATAAATCTTAATATAAAAAATATCTCGATGTAAGTTTAATTTTTCAGTAAATTAATGTTACATTGAGATTGTTTTATATTTAGTCTTATTAACACCGACTTGCAATAGATTATAAAGATCGGCATAGTATATTATCGTTGGACATCTTTAATAACACTATGAGTAAATAATCTTGGAATTGGCATTAAAGTCAGTAACGCGTAACACGTATCATACAATGAGTATGGGCAAACTGAATATCACCATTGATTTAGAGTTTAGAGCACCAAGAGATTGTTGAGAATTGTTTCGACTATATGTGATAATACTTTGGCACAATTCTGAAGTTTTTCAAAGTTCTATAAACAGAACAAGAGTCATTTTTATTCTTATACTATATCAATATTCAAGTTATTTATTTCTAAAGATAAAAACTGTTACCAGTTAATTTTTAATTCAAATTGTAAGATTGTTATTAAGTAAAAACCATGTTGAACAAATTGTGTATTTGATTTTATAAATAGTTTTCTGAAGAATATAGTAATATTGTTATATGCGAACGGAGATCGATGTTTTGATTAAGAACTTCTGTCCTATGTATTAACACAATGATGATTGCACACTTTTAGATGAAAAAAATAGTGAATTCCCTAAACTTAAATTAATGTATATATACACATTTCATAACATTACATTGTAAAGTCTTAATTGTTTAGTATTTTATATAGATTTCCATTTCTAGGACAATAATCATACGTTTGCACATTTCAGTACTCCTAACTACTAATTTAGTTATTAATTATACTTAAATGTAGTTTCTTTTTTTTCTATGGAATGTGTTTAATACAATATTAGCCATTTTAAAAACTTGAAGAATTATGTCACTGGTACGTAATCACTGTTAATGTTATTGCAGTGCTTCTTTCTCATTTTTATTACTTATAAGCATAATGATGTAATTATTTTATCTTTCAGTTATCCTTCAGATATTTTCTCTCCTAGATAGATTATTAATATTAATAAGTAAACTGTAAATTATTTAGTACTGTTAATGTACATGGAATTGTAGTTACTGTAATTATGTATACACTTTCACAACAGTGATGTCATTATTCGTGAAATAATACTATTATATTCTAAAGTGCTATTTTATACACCTTTAATTAACAGACTAATTCATAGTTTGAAAAATCAAAATAAAGTGAGTAAAACGAATTAAATATTTTTTCCTGATAAATTCTTATTTGGATAGTAATCCTCATACGATTATTAGAAAACCTAAAATACTTCACAGTTTGTAAAGGCACTTAAGATTCTGTATACAATATCATAATATAATACTAATGGTGTTACGTTGTTATACAGATTGTATATCCTTTTTATTCTTTCGTTTTATAAGTGGAACAACTGCCCATAATGCAGTGCCAAGAATAAGTATAATACCAAATGCCAAAAAGATGGGTTTGTACGAACCTACAGCTTCAAATATGGCACCACAGGCAGGTGGTCCAACAAGTTGAAGGACTCCATTAACAAACAATGATATACCATACGATGAGCTAAGTTTTTCAGTACCAAGCATATCTGCCAGAATTACTGTTGTAATACCGATATACATACCAGAAGACAGTCCAAATAGTCCACAAAAGAACGAAAGCATAGCATAACTAGTTGCCATGGGTAATAGCGCTAGAGCTAGTCCACTAGTACCGAGTCCACCAACAAAATAGTAATACTTTGGTACAAAATTAATGTCCGACAATGAAGCACCACTGATTCTTCCAACTAGGTCAAAAGCAGAGACCACAGACAGAAGTAAAGCAGAGGAATTCTTGTCAAAGCCTTGTGAGATGGCATAAGAAGGCAGTAAGATCATAAAATTGGTATTGCTAATCGCTGAGGTAGTATTGGAAATCAAAATTACTAAATAAATTGGATCCCTAAGTACACTTAAATCGAAGAATTGTGATTTTTCTGATTCCTCTACCTTGGACAACGATACCTTGGATACTGATTTCTCAGATAATTCTCCTAAACTCTTCTTAGGGCTTTCAAGAACCTTTTCATCTTTACTCTTGCTTTGTGAATACCTCTTCATTTCCGAACTTCCATTCTTGTTATCCGTAACATTGGACTCTGATACAGTGCTTCCACGTCTTAATACACTTGTATTTTCATAGTTCAAAACACTTCCTTTTTCTTTGGTGAGATCCTTATCGCTTGAATTACAGGTATCCCCATTCTCTATCTCTTTCTCTTTGTCTTCAAGTGAGCTTTCATTCTTATATTCTGAGCAATCAGTTTCCTTAGAGTCACTGGCTGTTTGAGAATCTTCATCCTCGAGTTTTTCTTCTTCCTTGAGCCTCTTGTCATCGCTTGATTGAGTTTCATTGTCAACACTTAACACTGTGATTTAAATACGTATTAATATACATAACAAAGTACCGAACTTTCTACAAGTACATAGTAAGAAATAACAAGCACTGTGATTTTTTTAACAAATTACCTGTCTCTTTCTTTTTATCAAGAGCTGGTTCATCTATAGATAATGCATCATTATCAATTCCTTCTTCCACGGGCACAGCAATCATATGTTCCTCCACAGGATGGTATAGTAAGCCGCAGACTAATGTATTTAGTGTAATTGCACCCATTATTAATACAGCGCCCCTGAATAATAAAAAAAAATTGGTCAGAGCAGTTGATGTAATTAGTTTAGGGTATCGTTTAAAAATCATCATTAATCGCTTGCAGTCATTTAAGAAACAATTTCATATGTCTTATCTTAAGGAATCATTAAGGCACAACTACTAAAATTTTATATCTGTTTCATGTAACTACATTTTTTTAAAAATTGTTCCTTAGAAGTACTATCTCATTTTTGTAAGTTATCATTCTCGAGTTATATAACAAAGGCCATTTTCTGCTAATGCATTTATTTTATCATTAGAACATGTGGTATATATAAATACTAGGTGAGCGCAAAAGTTTGAATGGATTCTTAATGGATGGTGGGCCTGTCATTATTTCATTGGAACAATAGATAATTTTTCTTGAGAGTCCTTAACAACGTACAGTCAGTTGCAAAAGTTTACAAATCTGAAATATTTTAACTTCGTCTTGAGAGGTGAGACGACGAGCCTAAGCGCAAAATGGTAGCACAAACCATTATTAAAAGTAATTTTAGAATTTCTAAGGTAATCTAGAGTTTGAATTTCGCAGGCTCTTTATATACCGCCATCGAGAACATCTTCACTGCGCATGGACAATATCTATTTCCAACTACGATGCACAGATCTATTTTAAATGAGTCACATTTATCAATAATTTAAATAATTAATTATATCACCGACATAAGTGTTAGTAGGCAATTTTAATTAAAATAAACAATAGCTTCGTGCAATAGCATATTTATTTGTCACCTTATGAAATCATATTAACTCTGTTATAACAAAATTGTTTTATTTTGTACCATAATTCATGAAATTTATAACTATTCAGTAATAATAATAATAGAATAACATGATTACCTGTATCCGAAACAGTCCAGTAGATACTGCAGAAATGGCGGCAAAACGATGGTACCGATCGCGCTACCGGAAATGCATAGACCGTTGGCGAAACCTCGAAGCTTTTCAAAATAAGCGGTCACGATGTACACCGTTGGTGGGAAAGTCAAACCAGCACCGATTCCAACCATCAAGCCATAGCTGTATTTGTAAAATAAATGTTTATCCTTAATTAATTGTTCCTCAGTTGTCTCCTATATAGGTATACCGAGTGTTCCAATTAACTTGCTCGTAAATAGCATTTTCATTAACTTTGGATGTTCTGGCTAATATTTGATTTAATTGGAACACTCTGTAACTTTTAAGAATCTTGATCACACGCTTCACGAAAACTATAATTTTTCGAATTTTTTGGTTGTGATTTTGAAGTGTACCGATCAATTCTAAGACCGTACCTAACGTATAAGTAGGAAACCGAGTTCGCAAAGTAACTCGACATCATTCCGCAAGCCGCGAATGCGCCACCAACGATGGTTACCGTTTTGTAGGAGTACTTTGTGGACAAGATACTCGATAAGGGACCTATAAAACATGTCTTTATCATTTTTCTTTACACAATGAAGGACGAAAGTGTTTTCAAACAAAGTACAAAGGAACATTAACTTTCTACAGGGTGATTCAAACCTTTAAGGGTGGATAGTACTCTGGTCGAGGTATTGAAAGAAAGAAAAATAGAGATATTAACATTTGATAAATGAAATATAACACTATATACGTATAAATTATTGTCACTGTAGTAACAAATAAAAGAGGAGAGAATTGCGTTACGAATGACGCACTCTATCCGCATACAAAGTTCTAGTTTTTCATTTTTTGACGTGATTCGTTCACACTATTGATTATTGTTATTATGATTATTATTTGGTGTTAACGACGCGTTCGTTTTAGTTTTCCTGTCACTCTAGAAAATTAGCGAAAAATTTTTTATAACTTCGGGAACGTTTATTTCTAGAATCATGTTGAATAGGATGTTTCCCTTTTATTTTTGGAGTACTATACACCCTTAAAGCTGCGAACCGTTACTATTTCGATCTCCCTGTATATTCGCAATTATAGTTAAACATGTACGCAGCATTTTCTCTATAAGCGTACTTCGACGACCTTCGTATCATTGCGTAGCCATTCACACTTTTCCATGGCGTTAGCATGAGGGGCCTTACTTCCTGTTACATGTCGACCTGAGAGTGTTACGTTGCTTGTCCGCGATAGAATAATATTAAACGACGGTTTAAAACAGCTTTATGCAATCCGCATATATGAAAGCATATTGTGTCAATTTATATGGAAGAATAATGGGTATCTGGAATAATTGCTCCTAGGTCTGTGATTTATAGATCGCAGATCTACAGACTCCTTTTATTAATTCCAATAAATTAAAATCAATGCAACAATATTTTCAAACTCTTCTGCATCTTTTCTACGAATACATAAATTATGCAGTCCATTGATTATTCTACTGTCTCTTAATTGCGCAACACTCTGCAGTCAGCTATACAAGTTTTGAAAGCTACTGAGTACAATGTTTCGATATAATTATCAGTATAGAAATTATAATTTGTTTTGTCCTTCATTGTGTCTACGATGAAGAAAGAAAGGTGTTGGAACATCAATATGCTGATAATGGCAAACAACTATTGATACAATAAGAACCTCCATCGTCCTAAATATTCTTAAATATTTTGCAACTGGTCTGCAACAATTGGAACATGTTGTTGCACACTATAAATACTAATGTCTAATTGTATATCACATGGTCGATACAATGTTTTCAGTAATAATATTTAACTATAACCATAGAATATAATTCAGCTAAAGACTTTACTTTACAGATTGTAGAATACCGTGACAATACTGCAAACGAAGATATCAGATATCGGACGCTTTGTTCCACGCAATCGTGCATGCTAATAAACGAATAAATTTGCAATCTGGTAACAATCGAACGCAAAGCGATTATTTCCAACTAACGAGTGCTCTATTCCGGGAACGAAATTTCCATGCTTAACGGTTGATTTTCTTTGTTGTTAGACGGATAATGGAGGTTCTTATTACGCCTTAGAAACAAATGCGACACGACGGGTTTACCTAAGGAATTGTACAAGAAATAACATAACGCTGGCATCCACGAGGCAGCGGTGGAAGAAGCTTTGAAGACGTGGAGGAACTCGACAAAGAGGACGCCGAACGACTTCACAGTTCCTGGGATTAGGAAGTTGACGACCAGGGCGGATGTTAGGACGACCCAACCCCATCCTCCGTCCGGCGGGACCAACTTTGTTTTCTTACTTTTCACTGTCATTTTCTTCTGGAGTTTCTGAAGAACGTTTAAAGAAGCTGATCTGAAAACATAACGGCAACATTAGTTCTCTTTCGTCAAGATCCATAATTGACTTGATTAAAGATAAAAATCTCATTAAACTCATTCCAGATATTTTTCTAAGCTAAGTTTTAGATAAAAACTGCTCCAAATGCATAACAATCTGCAATCCGCTTATTGCATATTTTAAGAGTGTGCAAATAACAGGAATGTGTAAGATCTACGGTCTATTTATTGTTCTAGAACGAATGGGGGGGCATTTTGGGATTGAATCGAGCTAATCATTAAATAGATAGTTGCTGAAAGCGGTTTAGTATGCAAAAACAGGATTTTTAAGCGAATAAACAAAATTTCCATGCTCCGGTATTTGGTACAAGGCTGCGGGATAAAGTGAACGTGATTACAGCTATGTTTCCTGTGGAAAACAAAACATATCTTGTTTGCTATTTCCTTCGTGCTCGCTTAATTCTGCATGAACGATTTTTTCTTCTGTTTTCAAAAAACCGCACGATCGTTCTCGAAATGCGTACGAAGAGGAGACCAACAATATTTGCAAACCTGCTTTGTTGCGTGTTTGTTAGTGCGACTTGTTTTTGCTCAAGACTTACGTAAAAACTAAGGAAACAAAGCTGATTTTCTGTGATTGGCTATAAATCTGAATTGAGGAAAATTAATATTTTATTGAACAATCGTCTTCTTGTTTTTGTACTATTGTTGCGCAACAGTTGTCAGTTACTCCGCGTACGTCGTGTAAATAATTCGAAAATGAAAAGAAAATCGTTTCTTCTTGAAAACTGAAGATTTAGTTCCCTAATTTTTACAAAAATACTTTTTACAATTTCATATATATCGAATGTTTCTATACTTTTATGATCTTGTGATTTTTTCAGATGCGGTAATCATTATACTTCGTAATTATTATATAAATACCGTGCATGAAGAAACTACCATTCTGTATAATTTCTACTCCCGTGAATCAACGTAAAAAATTATGATCAAGAAGGAAGGATTGATGTATCCAATAGTATAATTGAAAGATTAATTATTGCACATACAATTATCCGATTTAGAATCTTATGAGGACACGTAAGTTTACATTTTTTTACTGGATGCTGTCGATTTTAATTACGTTCTTAAGCTTGCTTTAAGAAACTTTCCGCTCATTCATTATGGATTACTGCGAATCGATTATTTTAACTGTCGAACAAATCATTAGTATTTCTTCGAGCGATGCATTTAATTGTTCAACTCACTGGATTTCCGGAATCATCGGGAAGATCAGGATAGTTGGTTTCACATTGTGTACAGAGAGTGAATTTACAATCCTAAAAATCGGTACAACCGCTGACAGTGGTAATAAAGGAATAAAATATTCGCGCAGAGCGACATTAACGGAGACGGTTAAGGAGTTTATGGTGTCTGTGAGAGGCAAAGTTTATAGGTACCTCACAGTTACCTGTCGGAAGGTATTCTCATAGTTCCTTAAATTAGCGAAAAGACAATTTTACAATTTTTAGTTTGCAGTTTATCTAATCAACAAACAAATATCCACAATAACGAACGAATGATGTATCTAATATTGCTCGTGACGAAGAGCCGGCTATCTCTGACGTGCATGAGAGTCAGCGGAATTTTTCGTGGTATCACGAGACGTTAATTACCAAGGAGCAATTGACACTTTGCTAAACGCACGTAAAAGTGCTAAAACTGCCCACGGATCGAGCGACCATCCAGAAGATCTAATACACACGTTTGTTTCCGCTGTTTGCGTTACCTTTCTGGGTCACTAGAAAACCTCGAACATGTCGAGCTGTATTTAATCTTCACAGCTGCCGAAAATACTAATAATATTAGTTTCCAAACTAATTTCCGCTCTTCGACGAATTCATTGATATTCAATCTGTTATAATTTTGTAAAGAAGCGGGCCATGCAAGAAACCTTGACACATTTTAAAGCTCGGAGCTTCCACAATTGCCGTTCATCGTCCACTTTTTCAAAAGCAGCGATTTATTATAGTACAACTCTTTTCCGGAAAATCTGGTAGATGCTTTCTGGTGAAGTCACTGTACTTCGAAGTAATTACGTTACACTTATGCACTTTGTTCACGTGCCTAATTGGTCCATTTATTGCAATTATACATAAGTCAATGAGCTGCTATCCATTTTCTTCTATGACAGTAATTGCCGTTCAATGTCATATGCACGCATCTTTCACTAAGCTTATAAAACTCACAGCCTGCATTTTTTATAAAATGTTCAGACGAAACAATGAACTGTAAAGTCATTAGACGATCTTGAATGAGTTGCAATTACTAACAGGAGGAACACTTATTATTAATCAATTATCAAAAGTTGATGCACAACACTGTACAACTTTGTTCAACACGTGCTCTCCCAAATTGTTGATGGTTCAGAGTTTAAATCCTCTTTGCAGGTACACAATTTCCATTTTCTTCAAGGGTTTTAAAATTTCTTTAGGGTTTTAAAATTTTAATTTTCTTCGAGAGAATAATGTTTAAATATTCCTTCATAGTTTAATGTTTAAATTTGCTTATCTCTGAACGCTTGAACCGATTACTTACTCGAATCGGTTTCTTCAACTGGATTGTATGTAACAGCGACCCATGTATTAATAAAACGGTGAATTGTGCTGGTGGGAGAAAATAAAATGTTACGAGTTCGTCGATTACTCTGTCAACCATCAATTTTCTGTTTCGATAACACGTGACGCTGCACACGCATGTACTTCACCATTTTTCGACGATTTGCCAGCGAACAAAGCGCTATAATTTTGTAAGAAGAAGCCATGCTCTGAACCTTTAACTCTCGCAAAAGATCGACAACTCGGAAAGTTTAAACAATATCGATGAACAAATTACGGGAGTTTCGTTTGTATATTGACTTTCGCAATTCTGCAAAATTTCACAAAGATTCGAATCCATGCGTCGAAAGGAGAAATTGTTTATAAACTACTCGCAACGTAAATGATGCTACCACAAGTTTCAAGCGGAGTCGCGCATTACAGTCCCGAGGAAAATAGCAAAAACCACCCTATTTTTAGCGTTCTAAACCGGGCCCTGTGGTTCAACGGAAAAATGTTTTTATACGACCTTCAGTGACCTTGAAGGTCTCGGTGTTGCAGGTCGTTGAATTCGTCTTCGAAGCGGCTATCGCGTACGTGCAAACAAGATACAGCATTCCACTCGGACAAAAAACAAGATTGGCCTTCGTACCTCATTAATTCTTCCCAACGGAATCAAATTATTGTTACCGTGCGTTGGCCGGCAACAAATTATGCCACTATTGCTGCCTAACATTGACCCCAGTCACAGATAATTACAAAACTATCGCAACATGTAAAACAATTGTATTTTGCTGCATAATAATATACTACGTACCACTATATTATACTACATACGTGATGTATTGTGGCGTACAACAAGAATCGCATAATTATCTAGAGTGATTAATAGATAATTATTTAAATGAACAATGTCTTTATCTTAAAATGATGATTTTATGCAGCAAAGAAACGAACGAATAATCAATTCATCGCATAAATCCGTAGATTATGTATCTCTATGTAAATCCGCAATTTTCTGAAAATATTCTATCGAAAGAGAACAAAGGATCCCCGTCAGCGTGGACGAAGGCGAAAGTATCTGTCGATGTTCGTTAAGTAAACGTCTCCCAATATTATATAAAAATTCGCGAATATCGCGAATTCACTATGGTCTATAAATATCTATGAAAACAATTATCGCTTTGTGGAAGAGCATCCAATAAATTTCAATGCGTTTGCTTCGTTGAACCTCGACAACAACATATTTTCTTGTCTTTAATCAAAGATTTAAATGTACGACTCAGAGACGAATGAACATCTTTGGCGGAAAAAATATTTAAAATAGTCGACGATGCACGGTTCAGATTAAAATAGCATTTGAAATGGGAAGCGAGATGCATAAACCTGATGCATAAAATAAATCGTCTTGATGCAGGTTAAGATAAAAGGCTGTTGCTGAGGAATTTGGCTTTGAATGCACCGTCATGCCAAGTTTAGAAATATACATATTATCGAAAAAAAGTCTGTTGCCACTGGTAAACTTAGTTTTATATTCAAAGTAATGGTCAGATGATTAGAGAGAAGACTAGAGATAAGGACAGTTTTCTAGCAATTTCAATAATTAACCAACCGACCACTCGCTGACCGAATTGACTGGGAAGCTACCATTTTCGGTGTCCTTCGGTGAACTATTGTTTAAATACGCACTAGTTTGGCACTGCTAATATTATTTGCAACTGTGCTACAGCAATTTTTGGCTCTAAAACCTAATAACCAGAAATTTCATTTAATTCGAGATGTTTTATAAACAAAGTAGCAAATATGTAGGATAACAAAGTATCGCGAAAAAGACAACGAAGTGACAAAGTAGCGGGTAACAAAGTAGCGAGGCGGCGAAGTAACAAAGTAGCAAAGTAGCGGGTAAAAAGTGATAACAGTCCGAATATGAACGATGCGACGTAACCCTTAAACTTAGCATAAAACTGAATGAATGAATGCAAAAACCATGTGCAGAAAAGATTGATGATCTCCGACAAGAACAATAAATTCCCTGGCTAATTTCCGCGCATGTGTGTCAATGGAATGAGGAAAACAAGTGTCGCACGAGTTTCATCGGCGCCGAAGCCTAGCCGAAGATGAAGCCGGACCGTGTGTATTTCATCTCGCGTATGAATACAAATCATTCTGAATCATTTTCATAAAGGTCAGATAACGTTCGACGAGGAAATACCACGGTAAGTTACTGGAAGCGCCTTGGGGCACGACCATTTTAAATTGCCGGCGCTTAAGAGGCTCGAACGATCGTCTAAGAACGCGAGGAACTTCTTAAATATCCTCTTCAACGAAAACAAGTCTTCGCAGGTATTTGCACCGAAACACGGATATCTAAAAATAGCAGTTACGATGCTTTTCAATTCGGCAAATCCACCGTGGAAAATATTAAACCTGTCTCTCGTTGCATCTTTATGCAGAAGAAGGCATTCCCTGGCTCCGCTGGAAGTTATTTCTCTTCTTCAATCATTTTAATCGGCAGGTACGACAGTATTCCCGTGTTCTACTGTTTCGTCCACTTAAGATTGCCACGAGTGCGTGAAATCGCTGCACCGAGAGTCTCCGTGCAAATTCCATTTTCTTCTGCAATTTTCTCATTTTCGTTCGCGGTAATGAACTCTGTAATAAACGTTGAACAATATTGTATTTAACTTTTAACAAAGATGCTTGCGTAAAATATCTCAATGTTATTATAATAAACTATAATAAAAATATCGATTGTAACAAACGACGAGCGACGAAAGACAAAAGGGCATTTTCGGCGCTGCCATAAATCCCGAAACGAGACGGCGAATGTTTCCGCGTAATAAAATTTCCGGTTTCGGTCCCCCTTTTTAACGAAAGGAAAGACGCCTCGGCGATCGTGGATCGCGATGAGGACAACAACCTAATACACAGTAACCTTGGGTGGCACACGAGCGACCTTGAACGGGAAAAATCGCCGAGCATGAGTGCAATACGCCGCGGAAGATGTTCGATGGAACTGGAGTAGAACTGAAACAATTTGTTACGCGATTTGCCTTTTTTCTCCGTGCTTAATCTATTCGATCGTAAAACCGCATGATGCAGCACATGAATATATGTATATCACAATCAGGTTGCGGACTTTTTTCAGTTCTTTGACGAAAACGAGTAAGTGAAATTGCTAAGATATTATCATAAAAACTGCATATGCATTATTTACATAAAGTAAAACCGTATATACATTTTTTTACATATATTTATACTTTTTCTTCTTTTTTTTTTGTAATACCAAGGGCCTTGATCCGTATATTAGTGAACAAATAAATAAATATTTACTGTTAGTATACAATATGTGAATGTACTGTAAAATCATATGCTGTTAAAAAGCTTGATTCAACTGAAGGCTTCATTACGTTCCAAATTACGATATATAAAATCGTATTACATAAATTTGCAATATGTATACTGCAATTTGATACTATGACGAAGCCCGATGTCTGCCGATCTATTCGTCAAGAAAGTTTCCAAACCGCGTTTCGCAGGAAAGCTTCCATTGGCTCGATAATTTTTCACTAATTGGCCTGCGTAAACGTCTGGCACAGTGATTAATTCGTGGAAGATTTTATTTAGCAGCGGATCGTCGAATCGGCTTATTTATGAAAGTAATTTAATCATCTTCGGTATAGGTTGCATCGTCCGCGAAGGATTTTTCAGCCATAGACAAATCATTGAGTCATTAGTGGCTGTGCTCCTTGAAAGTTGTTTATACCTGTACACGCAAGCGTCTCAATATTTGCGGGCATTATTTCAGGGCTAAAAATGAGCGTGTATCGATAGAAGGCCGTTAATGCCAGCGAGAAAGTTGATTAGCCGTCGGTGAATGATTTTTTAATTGCCCATTTACCAGAAAATATTATGTCACGCGCCGTTCATTGTCGCCGATCCTTTCCTTCGCAGGATTACTCACGATTTATTTCGATTTCCAGGTGCGAAACGTACTTGCACGCTGTAAACATTAATCGAACATGGTAATCGGCTGACGACTTGGGAAAAGTTTCTGCTTGCCGAAGCGATAACTGTGGAATACGAGTCTTCTACTATTTTTATTCGGAGACAGGTACGCTAATTATCTTTCTTTCAAATGGAAAAAATAAGGTATGAACATTGAGAAAAATATTGAGAAAAATATATAATTTTCTATTGATATTTTGTTAATATTTAACTGACGAATGTAAAATTTTACGATCGACTGTACAGAGTGGCAAGGTTCACTTTCATTGCACAAAATTGACCCGATAGATAGTTATATTTTGTTTTTTTACAGCTTCTACCTTGATCCCCCGTGCCATTATCGAGAGAGCCGGCGCGTTTGCATAAAACAATTATTTAATTTGCCGAAGGATTAATTACATTCGAATGATGCAACTTGCATACAATTTTTAATTGCCCTTAGTTAGCGCAGCTTTCGCACGCAATCGAACGTCACGTGTACCACTCGAGAGAATAATACCAGGCTGCCGACAAATTGCCAGCGATATTATTCTCTCTGACCGTTTTATTCGCGAACGATCACGAAACCGTTTCTTTTTTAATTTTGCGCTAACACGGTGATTCACGACGGTGGAGAGACTATCTGCGTTCGTAAGAAATTTTGCAAAATAACTAATTATTATAATGTACTAACAGAGATCAATTTTTAGACGTGTTGGTAATTTTTTATTAATTTCTGCACGAATGTGAAGATAACTATGCATTATGGTTAAAAAAATTGAATTACTCTATCTTTATTAATGAGCAATGTTGCAAAATGATTATAAAGTCCATTGTATAACTTCAATCATTAAATATTCTAGCACTGTATTATTAAGTAATCTAACGAGTGTGCATAGAACAGCGGATACGCTGCGTTATAGATAAAATATAAAATAGTAAAGAGAAATGAGAAGAATTTCAGAATACTATTAAATTTCTTGAGGAAGAAAATCAATTTCAATTCCTTGCAATTCAAATATAAAGTATTCATTTTATACATATATAATATTATATATAAAACATTAATTTAAGGATTAATTTTCAAAATTCATTTCGAAAAATACAATGCAGTAGACAAATAGTATGCGTACGCAATAGTACCTCCAATCACTGTTATCGATCAGTGTAGATGTTATTAATGAACAGTTGATTCACTCTCTAGACACAATTGATCGACGATATCGTACGATAAATCTTTGATTCGTTTAGAAACACGACGTTCAACTCGGTAATCACTGAAAAGCTTCATTAAGAAATGTTTGCCGTCTACAGTTTCGTTCATTAACTATTCCATTACTATGCACGAAACATCCTTATAAATTTTGCTACCTCACGGTGATTTAAAATGGAAAAATATTAGCATTTCCAGGAAAAACGTTATAAAACGTGAAACCAACGCCATCGCGTCGCCGGCAACATTAAATTTATCTGATTTGATTTTGAAACAAATGAAAAAATCGGCGCTGTTCCAGAGATAATACAAACTGATAAGAGAAAAAAATTGAACTGAAAAACGGAAGCCGTTTTTCCAGATCTATTTTTATGTTACGATTAATTAAAATTCAATTACCATTGTCTGATAGAGTTCCATTGCTGCGCACAATGCCGCTAATTAAAGTGCTGTTGTGATTAGTTTATTGAAACATTGCGTTTCCTATGGAATCTTATTAACCGCGACGCAATTTCAAATAAGTAACGTTACATAATTCTATTAAATGTGTATTTTATTACGTTTGCGATTTTGTAATTTTGCGAGTTTGCAACAAAGGAAATTGGTTTAATTGTTACGGTAAAAAAGCGATGCGAGGGTACGTATCGGTTTGCGTCGATTGTGTTTCCGAGCACACACGAAACTTATTGAGTCAACAATCACGGACACTTGATTAATAGGTTGACTCTGGAAAAACCTTCCTCGAAGCATAAAATTCATGAATAATAGTTGGCGAACGAAGAAGATAGTAATTCACGGGTGTTCTGACACGTAATGCGAGATTTCGATTAACACTGATTAGAATTTCGCCGAAGAGGTTTCTAATTTTTATGGATGTTTACGATTCGAGATTTTATGAAATCTCTTTAAAATGTAAAAGTTGAAATCTTGGAATTTTGAAATCAAATTTTCTGAATTCGCAAAACACGAAATCTCGAAACTTTTTATTTTATAATTCGAAATGTTGAAATCGGAAATCCGAGGGTTTAAAATTCTTATGTAAAGGTTTTCTCGTCAATTACATAATCTCCGTTGTTTTCAAGTATCCTTTTGCAACTAGCTATCGACGTTGTAATGCTCCTATACAAAATAAGCTCGATCCAATGTAAATCGAACATAGATATACATATGCAATTTAATATCACTGAAACAAACATATCAGTTTACATAACTATGCGAAGATTGCATGAAATACTAAACAAGACAAACAGAATGAAGTTTATAAAAAGAGAAATAGATAAAATTAATACTAAGATACATGCTATAAAAATAATGTCGGCACAGAATTCAAGATTTCAACACGAAAAACATGACTGACAAAGAACCGTCTAAAGAATCAGCAATAATAAGCGATCAATATATATTACAATGTAAGCTTGGCAAACGTTCAAAAATTAAATGCAAAGAACACATAAAATCATAAAATTACTCATAAAATTACAAAACGAATTGACCATTAAAAATCATGGCCAGAACCGTTCGCATGCGGCAATAACAGGCAGCAATTACGTCGTACAATGTTGAAAATAAAGAAATAAAATGATCGAGTAGAAGCTTCTGATAATTGCAAAGCAAGATTGCAAATTGGCCATTAGAAATCATATTCTTGAAATATTTCTCCAGAATGGGAATCATCAGCAAAATTTTTAGACAGGTCGAAAAATGATTAATAACAAATTAACAACAAATTAATTATACCGGAATCAGCGAGAAAAGCGAGGCGCAACCTATAATAAAAAGAAAAAGGAGAATGACCACAGACCCAAAAATTATGGTGCGAGAGGCAGAGAAAAGAAACCGGCGACCGCTGTAACGGCCCGGGCCCGGGAGCAACATTAACCCGCATAATTGTTACATTCGAAAGACATAAACGTGCACTGACCTGCTGAGAGGTTCCGCGACCCGTGCGAACGTTGGCCGGTTCACGATACTGGGTGACACTAGTTTCTGGTTTAGGCAGAGAAGGCCGGACAGAGGCCGGGCAGAGGAATCTTCATGGGAGGAGGACGTTCACTATCATCGCGAGTCTTGAACTAGACTGTGCACAGGCACCGAAGAACTTGTTCCTTTCCCTCTTCCTTTTCTTTCAGTCCAACTCGAGCCGGAGCTGGAGGCGGAGGGACACTCGAAGGTTGCCCTCGGCTTCAACGAAACCAAAATGGTGAAGCCGAGCATATTGCCGGCGAGCAAGGCATCATAAATCCGAACCGGGACCGTCCTCTCGGCTTTCTCGGGCACCCTGGATCCTTGCAATGTTCCAGGATCCTTCAGTCATCGCCAGGACCCTCTTCAGATGCTCCCCGAGTCCTCTTCAACCCTGGACCCACGACCCTTTTACTAACTATCCCTTTTACCAGAGTAGCCTAAGAAAAGAAAACTTGCTTTACTTTAAGTACTATGCCTGGTCATTTATCTACTGTTTTCAGCTTTCTGTTGCATGAGTTTGAATGTATTCATATAGATTCGAAACAGTGGAGACATTAAACGACATTAAATCCCTAGAGGAATATGTAACAAGGAAAATTAGTTCTGCCTGAAGTTAATTAATCAATCGGGTCAAGGCTCGCACTAAATGGCCTGTTGCTTCGTTATTTCCGCGAATTCAACCGGAAAATTTGAGAGTGTATTTTCGAAACGTGCCTCTGATTGATGCGGAAAAGGAAAACCGATATTTTTTGAGCTAGTTACGCGAGTATCGCTACTTGAGATGCTACGTGAATCACCGGTCATTGCAAAAACCGCGGAATCAATGAAAGAAATGATCTTCCGACTATGAGAATTTATTCGGTTATGAATAATGTAGATCTTTCGTGAATCACCGACTCTGTTTTCCACATGCAATTCTGAAACTTCTGCTTGTCATTCGACCGGCTTGCAATCGCAGACAATTGATTGTTTGTCCTATTTATTTGCTATTGTCATTTTAAATTGGAAATGCGCGATCTTGACTCGTAAACCACATTTCACGATCTTGTGTGTTACACTTAGACTGCAGATGTTCATGCAAAATTTCCTACATCGATTTCAAGGGGAACCTAGATTAATAGTTCGATACTATGAATAATTCTATTTTCTGTTTACAACTTGCATATGTATTCGTATTAGCATAAAAGATCGATTGAAAAGAAATGGCTTTACCAGTTCAAATGCGTTAATTCAATAAGAAATAGATAATCTTCGCTTGTCTCTCAGGAGTTATGCAAGTCTCTCGTGGCTAAATTACTGTAATTTGTTATTTCATTCATTCAAATGCTCCTTTGCTTACTAGTTGCCTGGTGTGCAATAATTCCGAACAGAGTGCATTACAAAAGCAATAGTTTCTAGTTCATTAGCTTTTACTTTTCTCTTTACTTCTACTTCTGTTGGATTTCTACTCTCACTTCGAGCAATTCACAGAAATGATGAATGCATCAATATTTCAACGGAAACTGAAAATCTGAGTACATGTTCTATAACAATAACATGCGACAGCTATATTTATAATTTAGATGTTTAAAGTCTAAATTAAATAACAAATATTATATTTATAATTTAGATGTTTAAATTTTAAATGAAGTAACAAATACTATATCTACTGGCCTTAACTACTGCGACCAAAACAGGTGTCTGAACATGGAGATAATTCAGAATGCACGTGTGCTTCGCTGATTGCAACAATTATCGAAAATTGACGAGAAAATAGCGTTTTCATACATTCACAATTGCGTAATGGCACAGGGGAAAGTAGACAGTCGCGAAATGGATACATATTAGTTTACCGTTTGCGTGGAACACGCTCGGCAAGACAACTATTAAAAGTATTAATCAATGCGGTAAAAATTAGCTAGAAACAAATTCATTCATTAACTGCCTGCTTAACTTCCATGTTAATTATTTTCTGTAAGTTATACTTCGCACGTACTCTTGTAACGGAAAATAATAGATTATTTATGTTTTTAAAACTGTACGTGCAAGTACCAATATGGCGATCGAAAGGAGCTGCCATATTTGACAATTTATAATGATAAATAACATTGTAAACTCTACAGAACGCAGCTTCCAAATTATTAACATGTTGTACAAGAAATAACATTCACCAGAGAGTTAATTTACAAAGACATGTAGTTGCTGTTACTTGAATGATAACTTCCCAATGTAATGGAAAATACTATTATTTACAGAAACTCATAGATGATGTTACTTGAATAGTAATTTCCCAGTGCAATGGCAATGCAATGTTATTACGCCCAACGAACCGTAGTAACAACTAAAATGGCAAATACTCAAGCAGCTCGTAGTCTCGCAGGAACGCCTATCCCGGTTGGAAAAGTATTTTCGTAGAAATCGTTCGAGTTTTCACTGCATCGCGAATTCCACGCTATCGTGTGACACAACCAGCGTCCGAATGCCAACGAATGTGTCGTGTGTGTGCCACGAGGTAGTCGTTCTCCGGCACAATATACTTATTTTGCAACGAAGAAAAAGTAAGCGAGAAGACGCAGAAAAAGAAGGCGCAAAGAAGAGCAAGAAAAACGCGACTGAGATCTATTGGATCGTCTGAGAGGTATCCAAGGGTTCACCTTATTCACCTATGGACCAAAGATCCCATTGATCATTTTCGTTCGGCTAATTCTCTTTGTTTACGACACTAGTTCGTGTACGCGATCGACACACGGAGCAAAAAGAGCACGAGAATGAGAAGTCCGTCGCCGGGCAACCCAATAATTACCCCAGCGAATAATTTCACTAGGGTGTGCACCAACCGCGTACCGAAACTGGGCTGAAAATCTGTAGAGGATTGTGGCTGTCCCCTCGCATGAGTGTACCAGGTAAGTTCACTTAGCGGCCCTGGTGCTAGACGCAGTTGCCTGTACAGCCAATAAACCATGCGAAACGCGCGGGTAAAAGCTAAGAAGGGTGGGAGATGCCTCCTTCCAGGTCCTCTGTTGTGTGTGCACCACCGGTTCTCACCTTTATCCGAGCGAGCACGCAGACCACCGGCCATTAGAGATGGGACTAAGTCTGCAATAGTGGACAAAACTGTAGAACATTGTCCCAACAACGGCTTATTGTTCTCATATTGTACATTCTCTTAATTTATGCTCAAATACTTTGAAGTTCCTGAAACTCCAGATTGTATTCAATAGAAATCTAATATTGTTTCATCACTTGTGCAACTAAGTTTGTACAATCATAACAGTACTGTAATATAATGAGACCTTACTGGGTTAATGAAGCTTTGATGAGCATTTAATAATAGACCTTGCATATGAAACAGTTATTTGATTTATAGCATGTAGCCATTTATAACTAATTAGAGATATCTTAAAGAAATAATATAGGATATTTTTAAATAAAAATAATGGAGTTTCACATGGACAGTATTATAAAACACTGTCATTGAAGATACATTCCCACATGATTTTGCTTCTTTGTAAGATCTTCATGTTAGTAATGAGTAAGCTGCCTTTACCTAGGAGTACCTGGATAGAAATTTTCTGCTTTCCATCTTTGTGAATCATTCTACTGAGTTCACTCCATGAATGCATTGAATACTGCAATCAAAATTGATTTGTTGTTAGTATAGAGATATTTGCAAATATTCTTACTAAGCAAACAGCTACATCCTCATGTTAAAATATGTCATAGTTTTGAATTTCTTCTCTGATTAATTCTGGAGAATCAGTACATGGTTAATTTCAAACTTACAACTTTTCTGCAAAGAGTCCTATCATTGTTGTAGAGCTCCCCATGTACTGCAAGTAACCTCTTACTTTAATTATTACGCAATAACAATTTTCAATGAGAAGTATCCTGTATTTAAATAGTTAACTTACATGACTTAATGATTGATAGTATTACTTCCATGATCTCCAACTTGTTGAGGGATTTTTTTATGATTGTAGATAATGAAGGTTCTGCAATGATAGGAAAAAGTTTACTGACAATTTTATAAAAAGTCCTAACAATTTATTGAGAAACAGGCTCCGAAAACTAGGCTCGAATAAGTGAAAAGAACTTACCAAGAATCATAATCTTAGATTGTTCAGCATAATTATCAAGAATGACAATATTAATGCGTACGAAGAAGCAACTTTACCTAAAATTAAAATAAACATTAAGGAATTCATTCAAATATAATAAAATCTTTTAAGTTAGCTGCATTTAACTTTGAACTTACGGACTCTGCATTTTGTACGTTACGAAATCTTCAGTTTTAAAATCGGTTCAACGGCGACCTCCTACGGAAAAATCCGATACTGTTTATCGGTCAACCAAATACTAATTTTTAAATTTAAAAAATTTGTCAAGATTCAAATAAAAGTGTTGATAATAGAGACAATTTATCAAAATACAGTAGTCAATAAAAAGAATTTGGAAAAGGATACTGCAAATCCAAAAAGGCGGGAAACTGCCGACCACGTTGGGGTCTTCAAATCGTGCTCCACGGAATTCTGGGGTTTCCCTAATCATTTCAGGGGTTTCTCTAATCATTTCAGGGGTTTCGTGAGAAAATTGATAAAACAATAATTTACTTTTTCATTTCTACGTAAACTGCATACAATAATTAATCGTTCTACGCAAAAAGCTATCTTATTGTTACAGCAGCAATAGAGTTTTTACTTTTAAAACAGCAAATAATTCTTAAAGTTGTAAATGCAACTCTGTTTGAAAAATCAAGTTCTTATAAAAAGGAAATGAGTAGGAAAAACAACTTAATCTACGAAATGAAACTAAGGTATTAGAATTGACTCAGATTCGCGAGCGCAGATCGAACTTGATCCCATCCCTACCGGCCATTATAGTCGATATATTATTTCACTGGGCCAAGATACCCGACCAGCCTGGTCCCTAACCCCTTCTCCCCGTATAGTCACGATCGTTTTTTGCTAACCCCTCCCCTCATACGAAGCATGTTATTTCGTTACGTCTCGTGTCTTCTTCCGATCGACAGTACCGCTGTCTTTGATATTTTCTGCCTTCTTTTTCCTCATCTCCTTTTTTTATTTCATTACTCCTCGGGCTTAATCGTTATTCTACAGGAGGCTTATTAGTTTTTGTTTGGAAACGCGTCCCTGCTATTTTTAACCCGGGTATTCCCCATCCTCGCGGTCTTATTTCTTTTCCGATCGTGTTTCTTCCTACCAAGGAGCCGGACGTCGATCTTTTCCATTGCCGGAGAAAAACATGATCGCAAATCGTTGTATTCGCTTTAATGCTACGTGGATAGATTACAACAAATTTTCTTTTCAGCCCAATCTTTGAAGAGCAATTACGATTTTCACCCCCGCTCCCAATAACGTTGTACATTTTGTGCAAGCATTGTTTTCACATTTTTGTGCATTCTATGTTGGTACATTTATTGTTGCCTAACATCTTCTGAATTTGTTGATTAAATTGTTATTGCTTTAAAAAATCAATAGTGATTTCTGAATGTAAAACTGATAATCGAGACTGGTTTGCCGCGCGGTGGTATTTTAGAGCGCTAGTATGAAAGGAATTAGGTAAAATACTTTATTTATAGAATATGAGATAGAAAGAAAAGTTGAAAATTGATGGTAACAGTTATGCTTATTACCGATGCCAGCGAGGCTGGAAGTAATTGAGCGGATTCAATATTAGCTTGGTCTGGTTAAGAATAGCCACGATGGGAATCCCGTTTGACCACCTTGCGTGCCGGTTGCTTACTGACTAAATTAGGGTGAATGTTCCGTTGTACAAAAGTCGACGTTGTTATTTGGTTGTCGAACGTTAATGTTAAACGTCGATAATTAAATAGTGTGAAAAATATTTTTGCGAATCTCAATAAACATTTACATTTGTCTATTAACACTCAGCTTAACGTTATTTAAGTCTGCGTAATCTATATAAGTTAAGAAAATGCATTGCCTTAATACTTAATAAAATCGTTAATCTCAAAATTTATAAAATATAATAACTGATAAATAATAATTCAACATTTTTATGTACTCCGTTAAGATTTTTATTCGCAAATTTAATAAACAAAATCAATTAAAATTATAATACGTCAAGAAATATTATCATTGTGCTTAAAGGAAGGTTTCCTAAATAAACTGGTAGGTCAAATAAATTGTTTCGTATTAAAATTATTATTGGCCCCGCACTATGTTATTAATTTCATTGGTACAAAGCATTGAATACATATGTGTGTATACAGAGATAATAAATATTTAAAAATGATACATGGATTTAATATACACGAGTATATTTAATTTACTACAAGCATATTAAATAAAATTTGTTTAACAATCGTCGCCACATGTATCAGCAGATATGAACAAATATAATTCGTCAACTTCGAATTCACGCCACATACTTCTTTACACACTTATTTTTTCAATGTGTGACGCACATAATTTTTAGATTAATATGAAGTTTTTATAAAAGTACTTTAACAATTCTTTATTCTTTTGTAATCTCTTACAAAATTATGATTCAGGTATAAACTTCCTCCAATAAATGTTTGAAAACGATTTTACAAATATATATAATTATTCCGTAATTGAACAATTTGTAATGTAATTACTTTTTTAAATCCTAATTAAATTTATAAACCAAAAGAGTAAACTTAACATATACATGTGTTATTTTTCTAAAGTTATTTGTCAGTTGAACATTCCATCCAAAATTTTTTTGTTTTGTTAATTATAGTTTGTAATGATATTCATTATCTTGTACTTGTTAAAATAGAAATATATATACGTATGTATGCATGTATGTGTATCATATAAAATGTTGTATATAATTCCAAAGAGTACATTATTTGTTAATGTTTATCTACTATAATAAATATAATGTTACTAACATTTCGTTCATTGTTTTATATAAATTACGTGTTCCTTAATTGTATCATTCAGAATACGAATATTTTCTATGTTACATTCATTTAAATTCACGAATAAATCATTATATTACATTCACAAGAACTAATGGTACAATAATGCTTATTTTTAAGCAGTAAATCAATACATTAATGCTGGATTTTTCTTTAACATTAAAAAATAAAGAGAAACAAAAAATATAAAAATGGTCACATGTTCATCGCTTTAAATTATATTTTTAGTAATAATCTAAATTATTTGGTACTTTTAAGCATATTAGAACAATAAAAAATAAACTTTTACTTTATGAATACTTATTAGAACGTCAATTTTTAACTTTTCCCTTCAACAACACTTGAAAGCAAGTAATTGTTTTCTAGAATCGATGACTATCCGAATTGTTTGTCAATTATTTTCACGTCATGTTATTTGTTACTTATAAGCAAACCTATATTACGAAAAATATATCTACTCTTAAATTAAGGAATAAAATGATCGAAGAGGTACAATGACTCATCTATAGAGGTATAATGTTGTATCCAAAATATTGAACTTCATTGTAAAAAGTCAAAAGTGATTTCATTAAATAGGTGGTCTCTCTTCTGATTATACTGCAAATGAATACGAATTTCGAGACTTTGTGTTGAAAATCTTCATCTTCCCGTACCAAGAGAGAATAAAATGAAAACAGAATTAAATTCGAGATTCACATCTTCATAATGTGTGACGCCAAATCCAACTCTGTAGCTGAAATTATTGGATCTCCTCTTGCACCCGGTGACCCAACGTAAACCTCTATGCACTTGGCTTCCTAGTTATAATGAAAGAGTGATAAAACTTAAACAACGGGAGAAAGTTGTGTAGAAATATTCTCAAGAAATTATTAAATGAATTAACTCACCAGAGTTTAGTTACATTTTAGTCAAGCACTTCAGTATTCCATGTCATGAATTAAGCACGAACACATTTTTGGAGATTCTTTTTGGAGAGTTAGAGATTCGCATCAAAAATTATATGAAAGACCTCATCCATCCTGATATCTACTATAGAAGCCCACAATTTAATTAAAACCGACCTCATACAGAATAAGGAAGCCGAAAACAAATGACCAACCCGACCCATTAAGATTACCTAAACCTTGTCTTCCAATGTTCGTAAATTGTTAGTGCCTTCTCACTGTCTTGTAGATGATTTTGGATAATATTTACAATTGATTTATGAAATCTCTAACTTTTTTAAAAGGTCGCACAATATTGAGACAACTGGATCCGTTTGGCCCCAAGTTAAATTTTCTGGCGGAAAGTTTACAACCGTGTTCTAATTGATGTAGGAGACAAATAAATTACATCATGTATGACCTTTACGCCAGATAACTAAGATCACAAATAATCGAATCCCATTAATTGTGGTTTCACTATACATAAACTAGAACTTGCATAGAAGAATTCGTAATGCATTTTAATCGAATTTCCTTCGTTGTAAATCTGTGCAATATTCTTTATTGCTGCAAGTATAAGCAACACAATACCATATATGACAAATATCCTTATTTTTCATTTTAATTAAGGCCCCGTTGCGTTTGATTCAACTACATTTACCTCATTCAAGTAATTACTTATCAGTCTGACAATTTCTATCCTTTTTATGTAATAAATATTTTAAAGACACAAACAAAATTCGATAAATAAAATTGTACTATATAAAATATATAATGAATACTATTATCTCTTTTCTTTCCTTAGGCCAAATACAGGCCAAAGTACAATATTTGATTTTTATTGTGTGCCTCTATCTTTCATAGCAAAAGAATGAAATTGTGTAAGTAGTTTTAAAAAAATAATCATATGTGTTATATTATCTAATTCAAATGGTTATATAAATCTTTAGAAAAAGTTATTCATTTAATATCTCTTTCATTTGTGTACTTATATAAAGTTTCATAATTATTTTAATGATAAACATCAACTTACATGCAGATTGCATTATTTTCTGCAATTACTTGTAATGGTTTAATTAATGACGTTTGAATTTTTCCTCTTATAACAATTTTGGCTTAAATTTCTTACGATTATAGCATAGTAATAATGTCCCTTAGTTAAACAACACATTTTTTTTTAACAATTTCTCGTTGTTTTTAAATTATCTGTATGTTACGACCACCAACTGTTATCAAAATCGTTTTTTTTTTCATTTTATAGCTATATTTTCGTTTTAATTACTTCGGTTATATCGTTTTGTTAATTATGAACACAGTGGTAATTGTAATTACAACATGCAACATTTCTTTTTATTTTTCTTGTAATTTTGCTTTAATGGTGGTCTTTCAGATAATTGAAACTTCCTGACAATTCTTACTAATTCATGGAAAGCTTGGTCAACATTCATTCTTAATTTTGCACTACATTCTATGTAAGGAATTTTTAATTGGCGTGCCATATTTTGTGCTTCCTCAACAGAGACCTAAAAAAAGAGCAGAGAATTGTACTATACTATGTAATATATATTTTTTGTCCATAGTTAGCATACATACAATTTTTTGTTGATCCAAATCTGCTTTGTTTCCAACCATGAGCATTGGAAATTCATCACGGTCCTTTACTCTTAGGATCTGCTTATGGAATTTCAGCATTTCATCAAAAGATGAATGGTCTGTCACTGAAAATACTAGTAAAAAGCCTTCACCACTTCTCATGTACTGTTCACGCATTGCACTAAATTCTTCTTGGCCTGCTGTGTCCAATACTACAAAATTATACAAATAATATTGACTATGATACCAAAATTCTTATATATATTTATAAGCAGTATATCAAACATATAAAAATTCACCACTTTAATGTTTTTAACTAAATATTTGGTTCTAATAAATAAGGAATTATAATCTTACGACAACAAACCCATGTTTCATTATGGTACTGCATGAAAATGAACATAAAATATAATAAGTTATAAAAAGTTACCTTAGTTGAGAAAACAAGATTGAAATAATAATTTATGCACAATGTCATATTTCTCTAAGTATACTCACTGTCAAGTTTGGCAGGAACATCGTCGATGACACATTGTTTAGTATAAGAATCTTCAATGGTTGGATCATAGTCAGTTACAAAATAACTCTGTAAATTTACAAGATTGTTAAAACAGAAATAAAGAAAAACAGGAAAAATTATAACAAAAATCGATACATTTCTTTTCTGAATAAATAATCACGGTGCTATGTATTTTGGACTGTGTAAAATACTTTTTATACATCTGTTTCTGCATGTTTGACTGTTTTTGTTGATACTTTCGCAAATGTCGGTGGGAATAAAATTTTCTTTACCCTAAGTCAAGTAGGTTTACCCTAAAATTAATTATCAATACGGATAGACAAAGCATTATTCTAAATTGATTATTGCGCGAATACTTTCTACACCGACTGTATGTATATAGATAGCCGAATCTGTAATTGTATGACATAATCAGTATTAAGAGCATCGTGCTCTTAATGTTCCTCGAGCGAGTTTCTAAAATTGGTCAGAAGGTTTTCAATGTAATAAACGAGAAGTAGATTTTCATTACTTTATTCGAACCGACCTCGCATGACGCGGGCTTCTAAACATAGATATTTCATTCATAAGTTTTAATAAATACACAACAGATAAATTAAAAAAAAAAGATAGAAAAAAGCATCATGTACACACGTACACGTCCCTATGTGCAGCTACATGGCAAAGATACATAAGTGTGTATACAATAATATCGAACACATATTTACGTACATATATACATATTGGGTACACCTATTGGCTATAAGAAGTACTTACTTGAATGAATTGTATCGTGATTGCAGATTTTCCAACACCACCCCCACCCACGACTACTAGTTTATATGTCTGCGCGTAGGTTTGTTTGTCACCGGGTTTCGACATTTTTGGTATGGCCAACGGAGTTGGTAAATTTGTAATAAACATTCACTGACACATATTGGAAACCGTACGGGGGATCATGGAAAAATAGAAAATCGGGGTGCATTCACATGAAAGCACATAGGCGATTTTTTCACCAAATAGTGAACAATGCATCAGATGCCAATACTTTCTCGATACCGAGATACCGCGACTCGCGACTGCTCGCTGCCTAAGCACCAACTAAGTATTGTAAGAAGTCTCATACACACGGACTCGCTGAAACTGTAGTAATGAACGGTGTGCGCGCGAGAGAGAAAGAGACAAAGATGGAGAGAGACGGAGATAGGGAGTGTATAAGAGATGCCCCACCATGTGTATATACAAGTTATGTATATATACATATACATGCGTGTATCCACGCTATTTCGATTGATTGCGCAGTCGCTATTACGATACCACCCTCTCGCAAGCGCCTATGTCTACCTGAAATACATACTCTGTAAGGTTGAATGGATCCGATAGCACATACTTCTTCAACAATATTCTTCATATAGGATGACGTTCTTTTAATCTGATATTTTTGAATATTTTATACAGAGCAACAATTACTTAATGCTTTCCAGACGTTCTTTCTGTAAACATTTATTGTTACATATAAAGTTACTTACAGTAATTAAATCGGCAGAGCTCTTGAATGGGTTCACATGATAGTCCCAATATGTAATGGGCAGTGTTATAAATAAATATTATTAATAAAATATATTTACACAGAAAGAAATTGTACGAAAGTTCATATATAACATTGATTTCTCAAAATATTTGAAATGCTTAAAATATTCGTAAGATAATTTAACATCGATTATGATACTTTCGAAATAATTGAAGAAAATATAGGAAGCAGTAATTTTACGAAATGTAAAATATAACTTAAATGATATATGAATTGTATCAAAAATAATTCATTGACAATGGGAATAAATTTATGAAATATGTTGATAATTAAAATTTGATTTATTACTGAACTCCCTTTTGTGTCATTTTTTGATGAACATTAAATATAGATACTTGTTCTATTTAATTTAACAATAATTTAATTGCATGATAACTCAACGAAATTAAATACTCTTTAATTCCATTTTTTAAAGTGTTGCTTTACTATATTGGGTCTGTTTCTGCTTTAGTTGGTCATAATTTGTTGTTCGATCGTCAAGCTATGGTAGAATTGCAGAAGTTCAAAAGGCACGGGTCTTCATTTAGAATTCACAATAGTATTTTTTAACTGATCTTTCCATTGCATTCATTGCAATGTTTGTTTCTAAAAATTCTAAAATTTTTCGAATCTGAAAGCACAAACAATATTTCATAATTTTTAAATTCTTTTAACGGATTGTAAAAAGCATAATTAATTATAATGTATATCTACGTAGTTGCTATGGAATTAAATTAAATAATTTTTCTATGGAAACTACTACAAGATGTACACGTGAACTAAATTTCATATACTTTAAACTTATGAAAATTCAATTGTATGAATGTTATAATATTTAATTATATTAATTCACGATTTTAATATTAAATACAAAGGTACATAAGTGTTTGTTTAAACAAATTACTTATAATATATTTATAAAATAAAGCCTTTTCAGTCAAGAGAAATGGATAAGCAACATGAAAAACTATAAAAATGTCTATGTACATTGATATTAGATACAGCATATGATTTGAATTTGTCCAAATGATTTTAGTAAAAATTTAATGCTGAAGTTACATAAATGATAAATGATTGAACAAAACTAAACAAAAGGTAATTGTCATTATCAAAAAAGTAACACATATAAAATGAGAAATTTCCTTTTCTAATTCGTAATGTTTGACAAAGCTTTCATTATACACAGTATAGTTGCATAATATGTACATTTCTTTTTCTCCTTTTTACATAACACAATGTTATTTGGTTATTACAAAAAGTGTTAATACATTTTGGTTCCAGTGTTTACGATTTTGAATGATATATTTACAGTTTGAAATCATAAGGTCTCTTTTCTAGTTAAGAAATTATACAATATTGAGATGGAACATTGGACATTGAACATAACAAATGTTTTTTACCATTGATACATATGGTCGTATGATTATTTCGCAATTATAATTTTAAAATAGATTTCCTCTAATCTGAGATTATTAAAAAATACATAAAATAAAAGTGAAATAGAAAATTTTTAATATATTTGCTTTAAGTTTTCGTCAGCGTAAATATGTGCAATATTTTTCTTTGTTGTAAGTATATGCAACATAATACCTTACGTGACAAATATTCATTTTTTTTAAATTTTTAATTAAGGCCCCGTTAGATTCGGTTCAACTACATTTACCACGTTCAAATAATTATTTATCAGTCCGACAGTTTCTATCCACTTTACGTAATAAATATTATAATGATACAAACAAAATATGAAATCAATAAGTATTTAAAATTTTCATTTTGTGTAGTGAGTGTATAATCTTTTGCAATAACTCATTTTAAAACATTTACTTGTATTTCCATTATTAAACAAAATAATAAAGTAATATTTGTTTTGATAAACCAAACGGTACCTTATAGTAAATATAAAGAATACTCTTAATTTCCATACATTCTTTGTTAGTGTAGAATTTTACTCTGGATAGAATTTCCAAAATAACTTTTCTTTCCTTGTATAGGCCAAAGTACAATATTTGATTTTTATTGTGTGCCTCTGTTTTCCTTAGCAAATAAATGAAATCATTTAGAGTATAAAGGAAATAATCAAACGTGTGTTATATTGTCTAATACAAATGGTTATGTAAATCTTTAGAAAAAATTATTTATTCTATATCTCCGTCTTCTAGTTCGAGTACTTATAAAAATTTTATAATTACTTTAAAAAGAAACACTAATTTACATGTTGATTGAATTATCTTCATTTGCGATGATTTCATTAATGATGCTCCAATTATGTTTTTTACAACAATTTTGGGCTTAAGTTTGTAATAACTATAGCACAGTAATGTTAATAATGTTAATGACAATGACAATGAAAGTGGTACCAGTGTAATATACACAACAAAAGAGAAGCATTCAGGGAGTATCATCCAAACTCGGATATTGACCTATTTTGTCACATGTAATGATGCTACACATTATACCAGATGCCCCTCTTGTTTTTGTTCCATTTCTATGTTTTTCCAGATATTGTTTTTGACAGACTGTTCTGTGTATGAAACACTTTGCATCGCAATGATGAGTAATGATAATGATAATAATAGTACAATAATAATAATAATAATAATAATAATAATAGTAACAACAATAACAATGATAGTAAAGGTGATGATTGATGATTTATGTCCTTTGCGATGTGATTAATTTAAGTGCTAAACTGAGAATTAAATTTGAATAATAATGATAATGGAAATTAAAATATTAATAAAGGGTGGTAGTAACGTGAGCATGTATAGAAATAAAGAGCAATCGTAAATTGCAATACAAAATTGGTTTAATAGAGTGATCAACGATCAATCTCTTTTAATATTTTCAGGGGTTCTTCACAAGTTTGGGAATAATAATAGAATAGGATAATAAAATTACTAATCAATAATAACATAAGGCAATATGTGAAGGAGTTGGCCATTGTAAGTGGGCCTTGTTAGCATCTGATGCCATTCTCGAAATTCTTCATCAGGTCGGCTATACACATTCTTTACACCATTGATTTCTGACATATCCTCTGTTACTTCTTGACTATCATTACAAGTAGAAGAAGTTAAAGATGATAGTTTTGGTTGGAAGTTTCCATTTAGTCCTTCTACACACTCTGTGTGTAACCTTTTTATATCATCTTCTGTAATTTGCCTAGGTGGGTATTCAGTATTGTTCTGATCATCAGTCAATTCTGTTTCACTTTCACCCCAGTCGATCGAACTTGGATCTATAGGTGGTAACTTAGCTAGTATTTCTTCAACTGTTAGTTCATGAGATTGTTCTGGTTGTGTCTTTTGACAACTTGTAACTGACTTGTCTTTATACACTACACCTGATTCTTGACACTTAGACAATAGATCATGACAATTCTCTGTAGGTTTTAATCTACTCTCTGGCAAGGTTTCAGAAACTGTATTTCTATGTGACGAATTGTTCTGAGTACAACGAAGGAACTTGGTTACTTGTTCATTGCTGCCTCTCAAAATATCTTCCATGCTGGGCGATTCTTCATTTTGACTAGGTAGAGCACTTGAATTAACGCTAGAATTGGTGCCGCGTGCCCGCAGGTCAGCCAGCAATTCTTGGGTTGTTTTTAATTTAGGATTTCTTGAGATACTAGCTAGTTTTTCTTTTACACGGTCTTCTAATATCGGTTGCTTCTTCATAGACTTACTGCCTTTCTTTCTACCACGCTTCTTTGGACCTGAATCATCAGGATCAGTGGAAGACTCCACAAAATGATCAGAGATTCGTTCTTTAAATGTGGGGCTAGGCACTTGCAAATTTAAATTACCACTTATATTTTCGCCATTGAGACGTTGCTTTTTAAAAGGTTCACTTTCAGTAACTGAGTCTGAATCATGATGCTGACAATTATGTTTGTCATTCAGATCTTCTTTTCGAAGACGTTTATTTGAACTGTGAGTTCGTGGCACTGCTTCCGTTGTGTGATTGTGACTCGAGGAACCAAGCATAGAAGACACATCGGAACTTGTTTTGTGGTTGCTGGTCATTGTAATTGACTGCTTGTTTGACGATGCATTAGGAGAATGTGAATGTTCACTATGCACAGAAAGAGCTGGACTAAGCACCTGTAATGGAATTGTTCAAGAGTTTTACATATAGCTAATTAATTTAGTTACATACAGTATTTAATATCTACTATATTAAATACCCATAATATATTGAAAACATGTAATGAGATTTGGAGGAATTAAAAATGACTTAACCCTCCTTACTTAACTGACATCTGGTTAGGATACTTGGCTATATATTTTTATAAGCATATAAAAAGAAAATAAATTAATTAAGGTGTACGAACATTTAATCAATAATTAAATTTAAATTGTATACTTAATGTGTCCAAAAAAAAAAGTAATAGCAATAATAGATTGCATGAACTTAACACTTCTTCTTATTTATTTTAAACACTTATGATTCTGAAAATCAAATGTATTAATTGTAGAAGGAAACAATTAAAATAAAATTCTAAACACAAGTATACAAATACATTATATTTCTCTTTAAAACTTCAGTCTTCGAATATTCTTAACATATATACTTTATAATAAATAACAAATCAAATAAATATGAAGATATAAAACTTGTTCAACTTACTCTAAGAGGTGTAGTATCCCTCAACAATGGACTCTGAGGTTTTAAACCCCTTAATGCTGGACTTTGTGGTTTAAAACATCTTAGTGCAGGACTATGTGGCTTTGCACCATTAAGAGCAGGTGGTGCCGTATCAGCTGGTGTAGGTTGTGGAGTAGAGTGGGCAGATGGTAGAACCATGTCTCGCCATCGCCGTACCAGATCCTTTGCACGTTTAGCCAAGGCATCATTGTTTGTTTTCCGCCGAAGTTCATTAATGTGTTTTCCAAGTCGTGTGATCTAATTTCATATAAATTAATTTACCAAAATTGTTGCTAAATAATTACAATCACAATTTAAAAATGAAGATAATAATACTGCTGTTCTAGATTGACAAACTATTTGTATGTAATGTATTATAAATGAGAAGGATGAATACCTCAAGCAATTCCTTAGTGATCGCCGTCTTTTCCAGGGCCGTAATGACATCCACAACAGCTCCCATATCGACGACCTAAAAATTTGAATATTTGTCAATATTATGTTAACATATTTTTAATATTATGGCACCTCTATGGATCACCAAGTCACTTTAAATTATTTGATCAATATGGTTATATATTAATGCCATATAAAATGGAAAAGTTCATTACAGAGATGAACTCTGATTTGTTATGTAATATTTAATTACTTCAGATAAATAAATATATATATATATATATATATATATATATATATATATATATATATATCTCAAGTAATTTTACAGCAATAGCTGAAAAACAGAAAACTCATACTATGTGATATTGTGAAAATATCTAACTGAATATACTGTTGTATCAATATGAAGTTAAATATTGTTTATTTTTAAACAATTATTAATAATAACGATATATAATCATTATTACATTTATTTGAAGAAAAGTTTACATACTTGATTTTATAAATTTCTGTACAATAATTGATATAGCTTTACAATGAAGTTAGATATCTTGATTAAATTGAAATTTCTGTTGGTATACTGACACATTGCTCTACTTGTGTACATAAACTTTAGAATACTGCCAAATGAATCTGTATTACTTATCACACTCTACACTTATCTATTCAAATGAGTTATCAGTTTTCTATCAGTGATACATATGATTCAGTGGTTATGTTGTTACAATAAAATTCTTAAAAACACCTCTACTTTTTAATTGTATAGCGTATAATATCGATTTTATGATGAAACACCAGAACATATGACTTCAAAATACCATAACAATAAAAGTGATCCTGCCTTAATTACAAAGATATGCTTTGGTAATGATGCATCAAAATATTGCATGTGATCCAGAAGCAATATTTCCGAAACGAAATACAGGTATGAAATGCAATAGTCAACACGTGTCCATGGGCATCCTTTAAATATGGGGCAAACGGTAAATCTGACTCATGTTAAAGTTGAAAATATTTATTGGAGAACCAGTACTATCGATCATCGAAAACGGCAATCGGGCCAAGAAACAAGAAATTCGAGTCCACTCGAACGCAATCTGATTATCGGGGAAACGTTCGAATTGTCCGATGTTAATTAAAAAGTTATATGTATGGGAGAGTGCAAGGACAATTGTGTATGTAAGTTATCGTCAAGTATGACATCGTTGTGGCAACGGAACGGAAAAGCTACAGGGAAAAAAGAAACGAAACGTAGAGAACGAGAGAGAGTGAGAGCTAGAGAGAGAGGAGAAACGGTGTTGTGTTTCAACATCTCTTCTAGATTTTGAACATTTCATTTGCGATTAAGGTTATGCCCCAGGTAGTCGACAAACGCGTTTACATTCGACGTGCACACATTCGTGCATAGAGAAGATTTGCCGACTGGCAACGTACGTACACACAGGAAACGTATAACTCACTCACACGCGGAGCCGCCGCTACACTACATTCTTAGTGACTCTCGCGTACGCCACTGGTACAGGCACACGGCGCACGGGGGATCGAGAGTGGCCCGATAGCCGTTTGCGTGAGCGGACGGATGGCGCATCGCGGATTCATTCCGCTACTTACATTGTATTCCTTGTCAATTGATTTCAACAATCTTTCGGCGAGCTCGGTGCAATATCTCTGCATCGGGGGGGCACACTTAGGGCCCTCGCGGGGAGATTAGGTTAGCGGAAAATCGGCTCCACGCGTACGAGTGTCACGAATACGAGAGCACGGGGGGACTTGCAATGGCGACTACTGAACTGTGCTCCGCTCGCATGCCCTCCCTGCCTCCCAAGTGCCTCCTAGTCGCAGCCCATGCATCGTCCCTAGCCCCACGCCGCCTCATACTGCGAGAGGCAAGCGCTGCCAGCTCCTCTCGTGGTTGGATGAGACTCCCAACCATTACTACACCTCCCTTCTATCCCCACTACTCACCGAATGCCGCTCAACACGAACACGACTTTCCGTATGAAACTTCAGATAGATCTATCTAGGACCCTAGAATTTTCTATGCCTGAACGTCCCCTTTGCAAATGCAAGCGACTCGTTGTCTGAAATCTTGTAGAATATCGAATGAACAGAGGTAAGAAGGTAATAATTATTTGAACTAAAATGATAGGAAATAAGTATGGTAATTTTTAAAATAACATGTAAATGATTTTAGTCGGTGTGTGACGATTTGATTGAATGCAATTTAAATACAGCACGTAGCCAACACTACCACGGGTCTAGTGCTCGTAAACTAGCGCTCTGATTGGACGATGATTTTTGGTAATACAACTTGTTAATTAAGCCGCAACCAACATTTGAATAAGCTTAGAAACTGAAATATCGTAGTATATTGTATATTTAAATTTGAATACAGAGAATTCATTATTTTGAAATACACTTGTAAATTCACCAGGTCTCACTTTAGTTCTTAAATATAAATATAAATATAATGTTTTAAGTCGTAATTTGTGTAGTTATTGTTAATAAAAACACACGATAAGTATATTTATGAACATTGCAGTACCGTGAAGATAGGTACATATAATTTGTATTATCAACCTAGGAAAATAAAGTAACTAGATACTTTTTGTCTAGTGAAAAACGTGTGTAATTGTCGAATCTGGGGTAATATGTACATATGTAAACAATTTTTTGAAAATACAATATGTACATATAAGTCAGAATTAATAGAATGTAAAATTAATTTTAATTAATAGAATGTAAAATATATACAGATGTTTTCAATTTCGAATAAACGAAATAACTGAGGTAGGTATGTTTTACTCGTATTTTTGTCGAATACATTGTTATTGTTTTTCGAGTTAACTATCGCATTTTGTAAACTTAATATCTGCTGAATTTAAAGAGTTAGACATGAATTAGAAACTTTTTGTGTTTTAAATGTATTTTTTGTTATATATTTTAGAGCATTATTATCGTGGAAATATAATACCATGTGCCACACTTGGAAACAACTTCCATAACAGTTCCTATAACCTCAAACATTGAAAATTTGCAAAACATAATATATAGAATTTGCAGTTTTTTCTAAAAGTTTTTATTATCATAATATTAACATTTTAGAAACGTAATTGATGTTATAAATAAATTTTGAAATATATATTGACATACGTAATAGCAATTCTATGAAGTACATATACAACTGATATTGCATAATTAGCTAATGCTGATAGTTTCAGTATTAAAAATCAAATTAGTTTGAAATATTTTTATGATTACAAAGATTTGGGTTTAGAGAAATGTTTTTATCTTTAAGTAAAATTTTCTCTGAATAATCCTAATGTCAATTTAAAAAGATAAACTGATATCAGAATTTAACACGTATCACTTTAATTTTATGAATACAAAATAATGTAATACTTTTATCTCTTTATAAAACACATTTTGATAATGAGTTTGATTTTAATTGGAATGAATAAAGATCTTCATAATATGTATCTACAGTCGTTTCATTTAAATTTCCCTCTACGTGGAATAGTTGAATGACAACATTAGGTACCATTTTCATTTGCCGTAAGAGAAAAAATATGCATACATTGTCCCTAACTTATCTCAAGATGAGATTTTCATTAGTTTGTTCTGCTTCAAACAAAAAGTCAATTTATTCATACGTTACATATCTGAATAATAAAATAAATTTTGTTTCATTCTTAAAGAATATCTATTAACCTTTATACATTTTAGAACCATTTTTAATAGGTACATCTTCATATTCATTGAAATTATAATTTTGTTTACGAGTACAATATATTTTTACAAACAATACGTACACAAACTGACAAGGTGACAAGTTGTCATGAAAATTCGCCATATGGTATTGACTGTAAAGATATCTATGGTCTTTTGTAGCGGTTTTTCATGGTCACCGATTACAGCTGATTGGTGTTTGGTATTCCGGTATACCTATTGTCTTCACGTAATACGTTTCATTGACGTTCCCGAATTCTGATTTGTTTTTGATATGTCCACCGTTGCTCGACACAAGTCGTTCTGGCTACATCCGAGTGGTTTCTTTTAGCTGTTAAAATAAAATGTCGAAAATGAGCTCGAAAGACAAGGACAACAAAACCTTGCATGACAAATTGAAACAGTTTTTCCGTATTAACAGAGGTGATTTTGTACATTACAGTAAAGTGTATTTGTTTTTTTAAGTTATCAATTATATTTAGAATGGTTCACGTTCTCCTTTTCATGCATGGAAAACGATACTTTAATTAATAATTGACAATAACAGAAACAGAGTAGCAAAGTATGAAATTTTTTTTGAGCATGTCTACCATGTTTATCAATTCATCATTCATTTTAGGAAACTATAAAAGTCGTGAAGATGTCACATTAACTACTGAACTTGAGAAAGAAATTAGTAATGAAAGTCCTGTACATCATCGTACAAGAGCAATTAAAGACCTTTGTGATGCAGTTCTTAATCAACAGTGGGAAGATGTAGGTAGATGGTTTCCTGTAACAAATTTTTCAACTGATGTGTTAAAAATAGTCATATGCAGAATGAGTAAACATTTACTATATATCTTTTAGACAGCAGCTGAAAGATTATGGTATCTAGTACAAGACCTTTTAGGAAAAGATGTACCTCGAGAACACAGACACGTGACATTGAATTTCTTGAGATGTCTTGTCCAAGGTCAATACTCTAAATTGTCTTCTCTGATGAGAGTAAAATTTTTTATGGTTGTTAAAGAACATAATATTCCAGAGGATATTGGACCTAGGTATTTTAACAGTAATATATGACTTGGGTTATCAATCAATTAAGCTTTCTATTAAATATGCATTGTTTTTTCCTAGATTGGAACTGTTACAAAGTTTAACAGAAAATGGAAAAGATATATTACATTTAGAAGAGAAAATGGGGCCATTCTTATTGGAATGGATGCCTATTGTAACAGCAGGGGATGGGAAAAGGGGTTCTGAATTCTTGTCTCTTCTTGTCAACGTCATAAAATTTAACTCAGCATACATAGATGATGATATAATATCAGGACTTGTGCAGTAAATGTCAAAAAATCTACTATGATAGTTTCAATAGCAATTATAAAAAAAAGTATTCTACAAATTTTATGCTTTTAGGTACATTTGTCATCTGTGTTATTATAGCAATAGCACTGAAGTTGTTTCTGGGTGTTTAGAAACTCTAGATGCAATTGTTTGCTACAGTAATTTACACTCTGACTCATTACAAACGTTTATCATAGCTTTATGTGGAAGTGTAAATGTTGAAACATATTGTCAAATAAGTTGGAAGGTACAGTGCAAAGCACATTTTCCAAATATATAATTGTTTAATTTATATTAGCAAAATTAATAAATAAAATTTAAATACAATTGAATTTTTCAGATTATGCGTAACTTATTAGGGACACACATGGGCCATTCTGCATTATATACAATGTGTCGTTTATTGCAAGATGTCAATTTTCAGCGAGATGTACGTTTATTAAGAGGTGCAGTGTTTTATGTAAATATGGGTCTTTGGGGTACGCATAAAATTCCAAAACTAGAATGTACTCCAACATCTGTTTTACCTTCATTTTATCAAGTAAGTTAGAGGATTTAGTGCACATTATCAACAGTAATAAAGAAATTACTTATTTTTTTTTATTTAAAAGGCTTTAAAATGCAATCACCCAATTGTTATGTATGAAGTAACACTATCAATTCAGAGATTAGTGACCAAATATGGTGCTGAGTTATGGGATCCTACATGGAGTATTATTCTTGATATTATTGAAGAAGTTATTTCTCACACAGGTAAAATATAAAATATTTAATAACATCTAATGTGTGCAACACAATATATTGTATCTTTTCCTTTTACAGAAACTAGCAACCAGCCTGCAACTAGACAAGTTTCAATGAGTTTACATGAAACAATAAATAGTATTGAAAATTTATTGGATAATAACCGTTATAATGGTTGTGTTCAACGATTTTACGAGCTTGTTGATCGATGCAGTAATACGCGACCTGTAATTATCATATGTGTACTATTGTATTTATTGCAACGAGATACATGTGAAGCTAAACGTTTTTTTTACAGGAAGCATCTGTGTTAAAATTGATTGAATATAGAGCACATACTATAGGGCCTACTCATCATCACTGGCAAACAAGATTAGCCAATTTAATGGATCGTTATTATAAAATGGAAGCACGTACGAATGTTAGAGTGAAAGTCCTTGAAGTCTTAACAAATGTCATTCAAGTTAATAGGTATTATAAAGTTCTGAATTTCAAGTAAATATAAACCACGTAGCTTTTAATTTTATTTCTTTTAAGTAGGTCTAGATACGAGGATGAATTGATTGAAAGAATTGTTGTGCCATATTTTCAACATATAGATGCGGATTCAGATATTACAATTCGGAATAGTGTTGCATATTTGCTTGTTGACCTTTGCCTTGAGTGTGATACAAAACGATGTCTGGAACTTCTGGATATTATAGAGAAGGTTCCATACTTTGTATACAGCATCCATTGATTTTAATGCTACGTTTACGAAATAGAAGTTAATATTTATTGTTCTTTTTAGTTAATCAATAAACCCTTCTGTTCTGACATTCCAATCACAAAAGATACTGATATCAAGGATGTGAAGACTGCAGTTGTCGGTGTAATAAAAATATTAACAATAAAAATTTACAACTTGCCATCAAGTCATGCAATACGTGCTTATAAGGTTTTAGTGAATCATCTCGATCAGCATTATAAGGATCCAAGTGTCTTCCACGATGTTTCTACAATTCGATATCTGGTAATATAAATGTTTAATCGTTTGATTTCATTTCTCAAGGTTTCTTTAAATAAATTCTACATGCGATCTACCCTATTCAGATCTTTGAGTGTTTCTTGAAAATTAGAGCGAACACGCTGTATCATCTTGGATTTCCGGATGCACAAAATGCATCTGTAACAAGATTTAGTCCATATTTAGTCTTAGAACATGCCGCGACTGAACGAATGAATAGTGGAGGTGGTGGAAACAGTCCTCCGCCAGCAAGTCCAGCTCCATCACATTTGTCTTGTCAGATTACACACATGTCATTGGCACATGCATGTAAAGCTGTTATTTCCTGTATTAAGTCGGAGAAAGGTTTCTATCACTCTATCTAGTTGCATGGAAAACGTTTCACACAACTCAATAAACGCTTTTTATTATCCTGCAGATTGGAAGGTTTTGCAACTTGTGTTGAAGGAGTTACCTCAAGTAATGCAGAACAGAGCCTTGGTACTATCACGACATACTAATGATATTGACTGTTTTGCTACAGCACTTTGTTCTATGGTACGTTGCAATACATATTACTATATATACCTTTAATGCGTATGTTCATCAATTATAATCAAACTTATTAATCTATGAAAACTTATTTAATCTGTTTTAACAGGTCAGTGATAAGAACCTACGGCTCCCAGAATCTTTGTACAATGTTCCTCCAAAATTTACTCTATCTGAATTTCGCGTTCACGTTTTTCCAGTATTAGCATCGTTAGCTTCATATCATGCGCATCTGGATCCTAATTTACAGCAACGTTTAATAAAATGTTTAGAGGTAACAGCAATATTTGTTTCTCGATGTATCTTTGCACAATATTTGTTACATGAACGTGTCAATGCAAGTTTTTCAATTTTAGGTCGGGTTAACTGCAAAATGTGCAAGCCAGTGTGTTACTAGTCTTACAACTTGTATTTTGGAAATGCGTGACACTATGAACAAACTTTTGTCAGAGGTTCTCTTAAATTTGTCTAAAATTTCAGCAACAGTACATATTGCTATACCAATTTTGGAGTTCTTATCTAGTAAGTATTAAACTCTAAATCATCTGCTTTGACATGTATATAATATCTTTCTTTTTCCAGCCCTTACGAGATTGCCAAAAGTTTTTGCAAGCTTTATTGGAGACCAATACATGTCGGTTTTTGCTATTTTGTTACCATATACAAATCCATTTAAATATGACCACTACACGGTATCTTTGGCACATCACGTGATTGCTGTATGGTTTCTAAAGTGTCGATTACCATTTCGAAGAGATTTTGTTAGATTTATTACTACAGTTCGTATATTAATGGATTGACATCAATTAATGTTAACATCTTCGGAATGACATATTACAAATACGTTTTTTTATACAGGGCTTAAAAGCAAATGTAATAATGCCGTTCGAGGAAGGACACTTGATGAAATCAGATTTTAATTTCATGAATGAAGACTCGTCAAATAGGAAACGTAGTTCGAGTTTAACAGAACAGGTGTAATGAACTACTATTACTTCACTGTACACATTATTAGCTTCTTAATTGCTTTTCTTACTATTGTGTTTTCGTTTTTAGGGTAGTAGAGGTCGAAGGGAAAGACCAATAATGTCTAATCGCATGATAGGCGATAGTAAAGTTTCGGATCTGAAGCCGCCCATCGACGAGGCTTTAATGACTTTTCACGTTGAACTTACTGAAACTTGTATTGACTTGATGGCTCGGTATACATTTTCAACATATTCAGCAAGGCCTAAAAGGTAACTAAATAGATAATTTTCTTTATACTGTACAATGCTTAAATGTTCTATGAATATTTAATTAATCATTTCTTCAGACTTTCTAGTGCTGATTTTCTTCTAAAAGAAGGCCAATCAATGACATGGTTACTTGGAAATAAACTGATTACTGTAACGACAAGCGGTTGTAGCAATAAAGCAATGCGTGGAGGACTCTGTGATAATTGTTGGGTCGCTTGTAAACCCGGTCCTCAATCGCCTGAACATACAAGAACGTCTCAATTGAATTTAAGAAGAGCATCTAGTACAGAGGTATCTTTACTTTTCCTTGCATTCAATTCTCTATTTGTGTCATACCTTTACAATAAAAAGAAATAATAAAATACAGACGGCAAAGGAGGACAAATTGTCTAGGCAATCTTCGGGAGGCCATGGGAGCTCTACCGGAAATACAGCTGCAAATTCTCCAATAGAGGAATCGAAGAAAGCAACAGATGATTTAGAAGCAACGAAAAGGGAGTATCCCGTGGAAAAGGTAGATAAAGAACAAGTTGAATCATCAAAACTGGAACAAATACTCAACAGTCAAAAACCAGAAGAACATGTGCTTTGTGCATGTTGGTGTCAAGGATGGGCTGAAATATATGTACGCAGACCTACGGGTGATATGTCTTGGATAATGAGAATTCAGAATTCTACGCAATTCGAGATGCACGTAGACTTTCCTGTACATGATATAATGGCACTGTACAGACCAACCCAGGATTTATTGCAGAAACAACAAGAATCGACGTCAGAATATTCTGGAGATGAAGGAGAGGTGGTTTAAAAATTTATACTTATTTAAGGAATGTACTAATAATATAACATTTTGTACATGTGAGTTATTTCTCGTAGGATACTGCGGATAAAAATCTAGATCAAGTACAAACCGATCATAGTGGTGTGATGAAATCTGTAACATCATCTTCTATATCATCCGGTCCAATTGCCATTCCGGGTTCACCAGCTCGACCGAATCCTTCCAGACAAAGTTCTCGTGATAGTTTGGAAAGCTTAGAGGACGGTGACGATGGTACGGTTGGGTAATTTATTATTTGTTGATCAAATCTTTACGGTATTAAAGAATGAATGAATTATCGATAGATTTACGCCGTTCCCGGAATCCCGTGCGCAGATCAAATTCTAGTCCCGAAATGAGCGCTAATTGGAAAAATCCATTCTTAAATAAAGATAAATTAAACTTACAACAAGTAGACCGAGAGCTACCATCTGCTGATTTAGATGTTAAACTTGACCCGGAGTCGAAGAATCGTGCAAAAAATACTTATACAAAAGACATGAGGTGCTGCTACTTTAAAGACATTACTATGTACTGTTACACAACAAAATACATGCACTGATCAAGGTGACTTTTATAAATTTTGTAGGGTCAGTTGTGAAGCTATACCAGAAGAAATATTTGGCATGGGTACGACACCACCATCCTCAGAAAACGCATCGGATCATCCATCTGCATTGAGATCTCAACGTTCCTATCCAGGAGCAACGCAAGTAACTCAAGTCATTACAACTACTAGCAATACTGTTCCGCCGTCACCAACTACTCTACAGGTACAGTTTTATATCCTAAAATGAACGAAGTGTAAATGTATATATTATATGCTTTTATGTTTCTTTATAGGTACAAGGAAACTTCCTAGGAGTACAAGCACGCACAGCACAAATACAATCATCGACTGCAAAGCCTCCACAATCACCCACTCAAATTTACCCTCGATTATCTAGTCTTGAGTCTGGTCAAAAACAGGCGTCAGTAGGATCAGAAAATAAACCGCCTATTGGACGAAATCATCTTGGGGATAAAGTATTGCCTCGTATAATTACGAATCATATTTTTTTTAGTTCTCTTGTTCAACAGAGGATTATATTTTCAGCAAAAGGATGAAAGGCCTGATCCGTCCATGTTACCACCTTTGCCACTATCGTTCCGTGACAGAGGTCATACAATTTCCGTGATGAGTCCTGTAAAGAAATCTCGCGCAGAATGGGACACCATACGTAGAGGAAATTCTCCACGAGTAAAAGATCTTCCGAAAGCTGGTATCAATCCTAGGTATATTGTACTTTTATGCATAGATACTCATCTGTCCGTGTTGCAATGTAGCATTTTAAATATTTATATTACAGTTTTGTCTTTTTACAATTATATCATACGGCACATTTCGGATCACCCTCGGAGAAACCTTTACTGGTTCCGCAAACAACAGCTGTGCAGAGGGCAGTAACAAATTTGGACAGGATACAACCATATGAAACCCATAAAATTGGAGTTCTTTATGTTGGTCCAGGACAAGCCTCTAATGAGGCAGAAATTCTAGCTAATCAGCATGGGTCACTTCGATATACAGAGTTTTTACAACGGTTGGGAACATTGGTCCGTTTAAAGGACGTTGATGAAAGTGTGTTTCTAGGTGGTTTAGACCGCAATGGTGAAAATGGAAACTTTGCATATATTTGGCAAGATGATGTTACACAGGTTTGAATGAGTCATTAAAGAATATGCATAGTGAGTTACCTAAGGTTGTAAAACTTGATCCAGGAACTATTGGAAACTTTTCTTGCTTTTTTCTGCTAACTTCTAATTGAATAAAGAACATTACAACTACTTTACAGGTAGCGTTTCACGTGGCCACTTTGATGCCAACTAAATCCAGTGATCCAAAATGTACCTCCAAAAAGCAGCATATTGGAAACAATTATGTTACTGTAGTGTACAATGAATCTGGGGAGCCATATAATATACAAACTGTAAAGGTATGGATTTTAGTTATGAAGTAATAGATATATGATATTTTAATATTCTCTGATTTTACTATTTAGGGACAATTCAATTATGCGGGTGTTGTGATTCAGCCCTTGGATCACGGTACTAATCAAGTTACAGTTCAAGTGAAAGAAGAACTAGCAAAACATATTCGACATAGTGAACCTAAAATAATATCAGATCAAAATTTAGCAATTTTATCTCGACAATTAGCTCTTCATGCTAATGTAAGTTTTCTACAATTATTCTAGGTATATTTTCAAAATATTTATTAAACATTTAACTATTCTTTTACAGCTTGCTTCAATGGTTTCATCATCTCTAGAACAAAACAGTCATAATCCGTATGCCTCGAATTGGTTGGAACGATTGCGACATATAAAGAGGCTTCGAAATCGTGTTTTGCAAGAAACGATAAACAATAATCCCGACGGAATGACCGACGATTTATCGCCAAAATCTAATAAACGTGTTTATATGGATGATTTTACTGAATATACTACATGACTTGATTCCAATAAAACCATTACATAAACGTTGTTATTAATGTAATTCATATTCGCGTAAAAATATGTAAGTTTTTGTTGCAATAATTAACAACTCTTTATGTGAACCCTGGCTAATACAATTATTCTATAGGGACAAATAGTTCTTTCTGTTGGATTGTGCATATAGTTTTCAGGATCGATTTACTGATCTAAAAAATAATATGTATACATTTTTTATGTGATAAATCATTATTATTTTTATGTATCATTATTTCAATATTGTACTTCTATTTTAATTTCAAGAAAAATTATTCACAACATATTCTATTTCTAAGAATATGTTAATTAACACGTTGAGCGCCACGCGTATTTCTAAGGCAATCTCGTTCAGGCCACGCGCGCCGCTTAGAAGCGCTGGTATTGTAGGGCCAGTGTTTCTTACACGCTCTCCGCCACCGGTGGTGAACGCGGCTTAAACGGAAAGTCTATTGTCCGCCACCGATGGCGGACGTGGCGCTCAACGTGTTAAGAAAATGAACTTCAAGATGCTTGTATCTCATTGGTGTTTCAACATCTAATTTAATAGTGATTGGTAGAGATAAGAAGTTATATTTAGTTACGTTCAACCACGTAGGTTGGCAACTGTAAGTAGCAGGAACACTGTCTATCTAACGTGCTACCTAACTACCTAACCACCTAAACATCGAGAATTTCACGTGAGAACTAAAATCGTTGACAGATAGAAGCGCCTCTGCCCACGTAATTAAGAAACTCGAATTCGCGGATCGATTTTCCGTACAACAACAAGATCCTTAGTGTGCTGTCGCTGTCAGTTCCATTTGGTCCTGTCAGCTGGTGAAGAAGAGGAACGATCAAAATGGTAAATCTGTTCAAAATTTCTGAGAACATGATCACCTCGATGGATGATCATAGTATTAAGAACGATGTTACCATTACTTTTTTAGTCGATCTCCGAAAAAATAATGACGATCATGCAGAGGCCAGGGCAAGACCCTGTTGCCAAGGACGATGTAGCTTGGTGGATGAAATATGCTGGCCGAGGACTCGGTACTGTAGGAAGTTTAAGTATGTTCTCGAAATTGATATACTTTAAAATACGTCATGTATTTCGCCATCCTAGCATCGACTTACTGTCATATTTATCAGATTTTATATAGTAAAAGAATGCATATAATGTTCGAACTCTTATACATAGATTTAAAATATTTTAATATAACTTGCATATGAAGTTTGTTTTAGTTCCAAGAAAAATACCTAATACCTAGACACTTTAATTAATCTAATGTTACGGTTATAACTTTGCAGGACATGCTATTTTTTACTTGAATTACTTGCAACAAATGTAAAGATAGTGCGTAGCAAATAGGATCTGCTACTTTGAAAGATCTGTGTTAATTTTATATTATAATTTCAACGAATTTGTTGCAGTTGCAATTTTTCTCGGAGCATGGAATTGTGTATCGATACTCTTGGGTTCTGTAAGTTGCCTAATTAGTGGCGTGTGGCAGATGGTGGCTGGTTTTGTAGTTGTAATGATAGAGGCACCGTGTTGCTGTCTATTCATTGATTTTGTACAAAACTTAAGCGATTGGGTGGAAAGGAGACCTTATTGGAATAGAGCAGCAGCATATTGTTTGTAAGTGCATCTTTCAAATAGATATTTTAGTGCTTTATATGCTATATTATTTTCATTTTGAATGCTACATTGTTTCACTTGTAGATCAGATGTGCAGCTTTTTTTCATTATTTCAGGATGGCAGTCCCACCAGTCTTCCTTTGTATAGGGCTGAGTAGTTTATTTGGCAGTGGCCTAATATTTGCAACAGGTGTAATATATGGATTGATGTCGCTTGGTCGAAAGTAAGTATTTCCTTTACTAGTATTTGTTAAATAATAAACACATTCTGTCTCTTATGTTCATTTTTAATAATCATAATGATTCCTTGTATTAGATTACACTAAACAAACTATATGGTGTGTTCTGCAATAATGTGTGCACACATTTGCTTTTAGGTGGAAGAGTAATTGTTTTTATTACCTTGTGTTCGTTTGTATTTGTGTTTGAGTTTGTTGCTATGGGTTTTGGGTAACTTGTATTGTATACACAGTGTTTTAAATTTGAGTCATAACTTTTCAGAGCATATACTTCAGTAAAACTAAAAGAAATATATTTTTTATAAAATTACAATAAATAAGACTCAGGGTTACTAATAAAGGAATAAATTATATAAGAGTTATTATATGATTAATTATATATACATGTATATACAATTATAAATTAATTATATAATCTTATATAATAGTGAATTTTAAAACTCCCAAACAAATGTCACTACAGAATCATAGAGCTAAGTTTGTAAATATTCACTTGTTAGAAGGTGAAACACTGTGTATAAAACTATTAATAGAATCTATTATTGAATTTTACTGAATTGATTAAATATTTATAACATGGCATCATTAAATTATAATACTAAATAACAATAATATATTTGATAAGTATAATTTCCCAGCATTGTTGCTAATACACTAATAATAACAGAGGATCCAGGCCCGACCAAGCAGGAATGACGTCGGGTATGGGTTCCCCACAGGGTTCTGTACCTCCTCCTACTACAGATCACCCTACAACTATCGTGGAGGATCCTGGTGACTGGAGGCGTTCATAAATCATCAAACATTCATTGCACCACTTCACTAACCAGGCAATAATATAAAAAGTTTAAAATTTACTCTTACAATTGTAGCTTTTGCAGATGTCTTTTAAATCTTTATGATATATACATTATAATTTTGCTAGATTTTATAGAGTTAGCATTACAAGATCATCTTGCATTACATATGCTTTGCACATCTCATTGATCCACTTCATGAAATTTCTACTATAGTATTTTCTTATTTATAATACGTGTTTCAATTTTACGAGGTGACATGTGCAAATGCCAATTCAGGTTTGAATTTAGTTTTGGAAAAACACTGCTTTCAATGCTTAAGTCTCTGTTATATTTACACTTACACCATTTTATTAATCTTCCATGTTACAGTATGCACCTTTGATAAGATTAAAGATGTACATGTACACGTTAAACACGTTTATATCATTCAAAGCAATCATCTGCATGCTATCGTTTGTTCTTCCTATATGTAAACAAGAAACACCTATTTATGCATATAGAAATATTTAAATTGCAGCTACCATTATAAATTTATAATTAGTATTAATGTCTAAACTTTCTAATTTTTATTAATAGCCTCTTAATTCTTTTAATATAGTTTAGTCCTTTAATTCATTAATATTTTATTCCGTTATTACATTTCAATTCTGTGTTATGCACGTAGAACATCAAATTTGCATAATAATGAAATTTGCGCGTCTTTGGTTTAGAATTTACTCTGAATTATGTTTAATACTAGATCATATTCTTATTAAAATCTTATTTGCTAATAATATCTGTATACATATATTTAATGTATATATTTTTTAACATCATTTTACTTATAATTAAGTATATGTTATACAATTGATAAAAAATAGTTGAATTTTAATGATGTATACATTTTTAGGGCAAGTCTTAGCGAAATGAGATCATCAGCGACAACCATTGAGGTTCCTTCATCGAGTATGCAGGCCACTCTTGTTGAAAATGCTCAACCAATCGATTTTTCCAGTAAACCGGATAGTAATGTTTGACTTTTAAGAGATAATTGGCGAAAATTTATCATTGTGTATGAATGATGATGAATGTTGACTTGGTCGAATAATGATCAGCCAAGCCCATGAACATTCATTATTGCAATAAATCATTTATTTATTTTTTAATAATAGTATAAAAATTGTATTACATAAAAATGGTATTGGTACTATTTATTATGTAAGTTGTTTGTATTATTCGTGTCAGGGTTTGAATGAAATGTTAGTCAATTGTTTTTTGTTATGATAACGAAACATTAGTTACAGTAAGTTTGTTTCATCGTACATACTGTGTGATACACTTCCAGTTCAAAACTTTGGTATTAATAACAAGAATACATTGCATCATTATAAATTACATATCGTTTGCTCACATAAATGCATGCACTCATAAATGTATAGTGAGAAAAATCAGGTCTCGATCTCCTGTTTCAAATAATGCCAAAGTTAAAGACTGCTACACACAAATCATATTTTAAACTTATATTCATGGGCTTGGTTTCCACGTGGTCCTACTACTTGTAACGTGTGTCATACCAGCATGATCTAAGAACGAAATTCGTGATGAATACAGGTAATTATCGTACACTAATCGATTTTGGATGTGCTCGACTGTTGCAGTTTTATATTTTCAAATATATAAGTTGACTTTTTTAAAAACAAAAGTAACACTTCCAAAATCAAAGCATTTTAAGACTTTAAGACAACTAACTCAATAAGGTCTTGAAGATGGGCGAGTCATAATTTGTTAGTTGCATAATTCTTTTCTTATACATATTTTTTAATATTCTTCTCTCTGCCAAATTAATTGTATATATTTATATATGTACACGTTGATTCTTATATGTACGTATTTGAATTCATTCTTTATCCGATACATACGTAAATTTCTGTTATATGCATTTTTATATAACGATTTTAGAATCTAGACTTCCGAACTTCGAACTGAATTTCTCGTAGTAAATATTTAATTTTCATGGCCAAATATAGTTTTAAAATTGTTTAAACAAGTTCACTACTTTTTTCGTGTGTTGTGGCAAAGAGAAGGAATAAAATGAGTTGTGCTGTTGATACATATTGTCGTAAGTGAGCCAGTTTTTATAAAAATATATGTATACATTATGTTTAGTCCTTTATAATAATTGGGTTACATATTGTTTCATTCACGACTGTTTTCTTCAGTTACAAATACACCAACAACTTTTGCTCATTATCAGTAATACTTTAATTCATTTTTTTTCATCATGTATCTTTAATCAAATAAGCATTTATTTCCAATTCTGAATTACCGAACTACTCGATCATTTTCTTTCCCTACATTCCTATTTTAAACTAATTTATTTATTAAATATGTAAGTTTATGCAGTCTATATAATGTTCCACGTTTAGGTAGATTTTTAGACCCATGATATTGATTTTTGTATAAAATCTGCCAAATGAATTTAATTTAAATGCCATTTTTAGAGGCATGTAGATGACTACGTCGTTATAATTTATATTATAAACCTAATGTTTATTGTGATTAGTATATTTCATTGTGATTGTTTATAACTAAGGTTTTAAGTATCTTTTGTTAATATCGTGTAAAACATAGCATACTCACATTATACATATGTAGAGCGACTCAATGTGCATAAAAGAGAGGGAAAGTATGCAGTGCAACACGCTTATACAGCGCATGTAGTTTATATAGAGACTACACACAGTGGTTGCCTGAAACTTTCATCTTTTTTTTCAACGTTTTTTTAATAACAAAATTTGAAACTTCACGTTTTAGTAAACACATGAAAGGAATACATACGTTGTCTATCTTGATACAATAAATGCCTGTTTGAATCAAGTCATATGTAATGTTAAGTGAGAAGACAAGTTGTACAGTGCACGGTACAAATTAAGGATTTGATTGGAAAAAAATATTGAGCGTTTTCATGATCTCATTTGATTGAAACATTTCATATAACGAAGAACCTGTACATTTTACCAAACACAAAACATATTTGTGAAGATTCACAGCAAACGAAAGAAAAGAAACATCTAGAACGACTCATTAAAGAGTAAGATGTATAGACTAATACAAGGAACTACATCTGCGGCACTTTAATCGAATATCATAAGTAGGAATAAAGATGAATATTATAATTATATTTTCCTGTCACGAAAAATGTGTTCAAAAGTCCGATGGTTTATAGTTTCACATGTACTTTTGACCAAGTATTAATGGGCAGCGTCATACTCCATAATGGGCGTATGTATATATAGTTGACTATAGATCAGTAAATCATGTATAAATTTTAAAGAGGCAAATAGTTTCTTTGGATTGTACTGAAATACAGTATGTAGATATTAAGCTTCCATTGCAAAAAATATCAGACTAGAATCTATCATTCATGTACTGCTTATTACTTTATTGTGATTATCAAGCAGCTTCATATATTCATATGAAGAAAATAGATTTATGTAAGAAGAGATTATGAAGGGAAGGGTCAAATCTGTTGTATTCTTTGAATAGGAATTTATTAAACAGAAGTTTGAGATACATTGTTATGTATGTATTACATTAGCAATTAAAGTAACATGTTGATGTGCTTGACCATTCTTTACATATATGTATAGTGAAATTGTCAATAAATAAGTTAAATTACTGAAATTACACAAACGATTATTTAATGATCCGTCAAAATAATTTTATAAATAAATTACAAAACATTATTTTGTAAATATCGAAATTCGTTTAAATTCGGAGAAGGTAATATGTATACGTTGAAGTCCATATTGTGACTTTAAATACTGGAAATATAAAAAATTTTAAATAAAAGGAAACATTTGTTAAGAAACATCACCCGACTGCTTTCACTGACGAGCACGCAGTAACTGACTGAACAATAACGCTTCGCCAAACGGGGAACCGAAAGTTGCCCCCACCATTGACTTCGATGAACGTGATCGTCATGATCGACGAAGATCAATAATTTCGAGTATTTACACTTATCAACGAAAATTAGATTAGATAAGAAGAAAATTTTTATTGTACAAATTGATCGGTGGATTATTGAATCGAATTTCTTTCAATTTAAGTCTTCGGGATACTTCGTCAATTTTCTTAAATTTTTTATGTATATTGCAATTAATCCTATGGTAAAGTATATTTTTCAAGCTTTAATTTGATATATGAAACACTTCAAAATTCGAACGAGAAAGCATTGAAATTAATTTCTTTAAATCCGGTACGAATCATTAAACTTAACAGAGATAGTTCATATAAAACAATTAATTTTGTTATGTCACAGACATAATACGTGCACTTCTATGATTGAAAATTATAGAAGAGAGTTCTAACAAAATGATTCCAATCATTTTTTGCATATTCTAATTGTAATTAATTAGTCATAAACGATTTTCCGTTTTATGTTCCAATATTAAAAATTCGAGCAAATGATTTGTGCCACTTTTTCCATAAGGGATTACGTAAATTTCGGCACGAATTTTCTGTTGCTCCTAAACAGCCGAATAGCGCCAATTCATGCAGTGGCAAAACGCCCAAACTGTTAGCCAAATACCGACCGAAAAGTTCTACTATTTACCAATAGATGGCACTGGCAGTCAATTCTAAGGCACATACCGGCATGTCGGTAATTTGGCTAACAGTTTGGATTCTTTGCTATCAGATGGATTGGCGCTACTCAACTGTTTACTCTCGTTCTTACTTTAATATGCCCAAATGGAAGAGTTTCAAAATGTAATTATTTTTCTGCTTTCCCATAGATATTTTATAATGTTTGAGGACTTAAATTAAAGCTCAAAGAATGTACTATGCGACAAATTTATTAAAAATTCGAATGCAACGGTTTTGAAGGTGCGGTTGCATTGTAAAGTCCTGCACGCGTGCGCATTGGATACGTGGTGTTGGCCACACGGATATCTTCGACGCTATACACGGCCTACGTTTCCTGAACAACGTAACCTCTTCGAGTGCTTGCGATGTGGCACCTTCCGTTTTAACATATTTCTACTTTGCTGGTTGGTCGACGGTCCCGTCGGAACAAAAGTAATGGTTATCGCGTGAACGACCGTCGTCGAGAGAACGTTAGTATCGTGGACCGTGAACGTTGCCAACGGATATGATCGTACGCATGTAGTGGAGAACACAAAAAGATGAGATTGTCATTATTGTTACTCGGTGTTTTGTCTTTCCTCGACTTGTACAAGTACGCGAGCGCTTGGGATAATGATGAGTTAGAAGTGTTCGATGTCGTTGAAGAAGTCAATCAAAACTTTTACGAGGTCCTCGGAGTCTCGCAGGTCTGTTACCTATTTTTCACTGCCGCATCACAACTCCGAAATACTCCAAAATGATTAAATTAATGAAAGATAAAATTCATTAGAGTAATCACGATTATTTATTTTTGTCAGACTGCAAATGCGTCGGAGATTAAAAAGGCGTTTAGGCGGCTGTCCCTGCAGCTGCATCCTGATAAAAATCCCGCAGAGGATGCGGAACAACAATTCAGAAAGGTAGGTCAAGGAATTAATAATATTCTGAAGTCAAATTAATCATTGAATTCTATTTCAGTTAGTTGCTGTATACGATGTACTCAAGGATTCAGGAAAGCGGCAACGCTATGATAATGTGCTGGTCAATGGCCTGCCAAATTGGCGGTCAGCTGTATATTATTACCGCCATGTGCGGAAAATGGGAATGTTAGAATTAAGTGTAATTTTATTCTTAGTATTTACCGTTGGACAATATCTGGTAGCCTGGGGTGCATATTTTGAGAAGAGATATACATATGTATGTAAATCTTCTCTACTGTCATATAGAGCTATGCTGAATTCAATAAAAAACTAATTAACAATTTCAATGTAGGAGCAAGTATTAGGAAGTAAGCTCCAGAAGATGCAGAAGAAGAATAAAAAGGGTAAAATGGACGTACCGGATCTAGCAGATATTTTGGAAAAGATTCCTACACCAAGCATTTGGAATACTCTTCCATTCCAGTTTCCAAAGTGGATTGTAAATTTCACGTTATCCATACCCAGTATCGTGCGTGCAATGTATAATATGTTAGAAGAACGAAAACGTAGGAAAAAAGAAGAAGAAGAGGCACTGTAAGCGAACATTGTCTAAACATGGATCAGCATATTTTTATTTTCCGTTTTAATCATTTTCCTGCATATTATTTCAGAGCACAAGAGCATGAGCAAGAACCGGAGCCTGTGCCTCGCACCAGAAGAAGGAGACCCGGCTTCACCCCGCAAGAAAGAAGCAGTAACAATTATAAAGAAGTTACAAAGAAATCTAGCGATCAGACTAATCATGTCTATCAAAAGCCTGCTCCGTCTGGCGGAGGATTGTGGGTTGACGATGATATATTAGAGCTTATAAAGCTCGTGAAAAAGTACCCTAGTGGCACGCCTGAACGATGGGATAAGATTGCTGACGCCATGAACCGCACAGTTGCGGATGTAACATATATGGCAAAGAAGGTGCCTATTTTAATTGATTCATTCATTTAAAGTCCCGGTCCATCTGAATGAGACAAATACTAAATGGAATATATATTTAACAGGTGAAAGACGAAGGTGTAAAGCCTAGCTCTCTGTCAGAGGAGACTGTGGTAGAAGAACGTCCGAAAAAAGTCAAGACCCGAGTTGAGAACGTGGACAACGTCGGCGATTGGAGTCAAGAGCAACAAAAAGCGTTCGAGGCAGCGCTTATCAAATACCCTAAGGGCACGTCTGTAGATAGGTGGGAGAAAATAGCAAATTGCGTCGAAGGAAAAACAAAGGTAAAAACAAACGGTAGCTGCGTGTTGAAGTATTAAGTGCTCTTCAAGTACTATTTACAATCTTTTTTTTGTTAAAGGATGAGTGCCAAGTAAGGTATAGGCAATTGGTGGAGTTAGTGAAGAAGAAGCAACAAACTCAGTAGCCTGCCATGTACAAGATGTTCCTTTGACAAAAGTGTGTAGTCCATACAATCAAGTCCAGAAATGGTATTCAATTTATATCTCGTGAAACTGAATATTTCAAGGCTGTTGTACAACATTTCATATGTATAAATTACAGATTTCTTAAGGATTCTCTTACACAGAAATGAAATATAATTGCAATTAAGAGTGACGAAACTTTATACGTAAAGAGGCACTATTGCTCTTAACATGATTCTATTATTAAGTGTTTCTGGAGAATGTATTTATTTAATAAATTTAATAATTAATTAAGAGGAAAAGACTGATGCGGCGCAATGATTGAAAACTCTCCTGTTCTGTGAGACTAACGCGGTATCAGTACCGTTTGTCTAATTAAATATGCGGTTTACTTTCCGAATCTAATGAAAAATAGTACATAACATCACAATGCCAAAGCACATGATACTCTGCTATTCTTTGAACATCGATACTGCATTTGTTAAAATGAGATGCGCTCTAGTGTAAAGCGAAGTTCATCTCATATATTTTTAGAAATTTTATCAATTCTCTAATTTAATATACACTTAATGATACACTTATACAAAGCATAAATTATTCTATATACTCGTTGTAGTTTACTTTACTATATAAGGAACAAAAATGTTACGAGAAAGTTAAATGTATTTCCCGAGTTCGTTTAATGTTATAGTAATCCACTTAATTTTGTATTGAACATAGTAAAGGAAAAAAAAAGAAATTACTATATTTGCGATTTTATGTTTTTCTCACGAGTTACTTACAGTCATTCGTATATGCATGTGATACGAAACTTTGTACAAAATTATTTACAGATTGTATAATAAATATCTTAATTACGTCTTCTACGGACTCTAGATATTCGCCAAGCGTTTGGTTCCTCGTATTTATTGTAGAGCGGCTCCAGTCGTTGATTCTTTTTGAATTTACTCAATTTGGTCGGGTCGCTGAACTTGAAGAAAGCTGGGGCAAACTCCACTAGCCATTTTGGATCTATGGTTGTCACTTCTCTCATGTACTCTTTTGTAGTTTGTACCAATTCGTGATAAATGACCTATAACAAAACAAATGATTAATTTCTTATTGCAAAATAAATGGAGAATTTTAACTTTGATTCACCTACCCATTCAGGTTGCCTATTAAACAAAGCACTGCTCGGATGAATGTAAACAACCTGGCTGTCCACTAGGGTTCTGTACCCTTCTTGGGGATCCTTTTTTGCAGCGTTCCTGAAGAAACCTGAGCACACAGCTTTCTGAATCCTTACAGTATTCTTCCCAGCAGACACAACGTCCAACTTATGCCTATTAAATAACACATAATAAATTAGTATTATTTCACAAAATTATTAAAAAGACATAATATAATATAATATAAAAAGTCATAATCGCTCACCTATCCATGATACCCAACAGCTGTTTGCGTACGTCTTGCGCACGTTTCAGAGTCCTAATTTGTACAAAATTCTCATAGCACCAAGCGTTGCTAAATTTATTATTCTTCCAAGAATTATAAACTGCTAATAGAGTTAAATGATCGCCTTCAGGCTGATTGAACTTTGCTTTCTTTTGATCTGCTAGTGCTTGCTTATCCTTTGGCCTATAGAATACGTTCTGTACAGAGAGCATGCTGACTATTGTTAATATCTCGTCAGAACATTGTAGATGTACGCTCATGATCAACATCTTTGATAGGTTGGGCTCCAATGGGAACTCCGCCATTCTTCTACCCAATCTTGTCAAGAGACCTTCGTTATCTAAAGCACTCAAACTGTGCAAGGACTCCAAGGCCATTATAAGCGATTCCACAGGCGGCGCATCCATGAAATCAAAGTGCAATAGGTCATTGATGCCCATCGTCTTCAGTTGCAACACGGTGGTGGCTAAATTGGTGCGCTGGATCTCCGGAACTGGAGTGGGCAGCATTTCATCTCTGTAAGCCCTTTCAGTATAGAGCCTGTAACATTTTCCTGGGCCAGTTCTGCCGGCCCTTCCTGCTCTCTGCTTGGCAGCAGCTTGACTGATCGGCGTTACTATCAGACTGTCCATCCCAGTCTTTGAATTGTATACTTTTTGCTTGACGAAGCCAGGGTCTACTACATAATAAATACCATCGATAGTCAAGCTGGTCTCAGCTATGTTTGTCGCTATCACTACCTTTCTCGAACCTGGCGGGGCTGGCTCGAATATCCTGGTTTGCATCTCAGAAGGCAACGCAGAATACACTGGCAGAATGATTAGTTCTGGGACATCAGGGCCCAGAGACTTCATTCGTTCGTACAAAATTTCGCAAGCTGTATCGATCTCCTCCTGACCAGTTAGGAAGAGTAATATGTCGCCTGGTGGCTCTCTCAAGTGAATCTGCATCACTGTAATCAGCGCAGCATCCAAGTAATCTGTCTCCGGCTCCTTTGTGTACATCACTTCTACCTCAAACGTTCTACCAGGAATGGTGAAGATTGGAGCTTCGAAAAAGTACTGTGAGAATTTTACAGCGTCCAAAGTGGCACTCGTGACGATGAGTTTGAGGTCTGGCCTTCTTCCTACTGCTTGTTTAAGCAGACCAAATAAGACATCGGTGTGAATTGTGCGTTCATGCGCCTCGTCCAACATTATAACGGAGTAGGTTTTCAGATCAAGATCCATAAGACATTCTCGAAGCAGCATACCGTCAGTCATGTACTTTATGTTAGTCTCCGGGCCGGTGCAGTCTTCGAAACGAATTGTGTAGCCTACTTCTTGTCCCAAACGACAACCAAACTCTTCAGCCACTCGTTTGGCGACTGACATAGCAGCGACCCTCCTAGGTTGAGTGGTTCCAATCTTCCCACGAGCTGTGAAGCCAGCCTCGGCCAAGTACTGTGTGATTTGAGTGGTCTTTCCTGAGCCTGTTTCGCCGATTACTATCAAAATCTGGTTGTCAGTGACTGCCTTTACTAGATCGTCCCTGAGCTTGTATATCGGCAGGCTCTGGCGCTGCTCTAACAAAGTTAGATTTGTTTTCTTTCCAAAGGACGACTTCTTGCCGCCTATCACGTGCTTCTTCCATTCAGGAAGATCCTGAGTCTGCAAACCAATGCCTCGCATATTCGCTACCAGAGTCCTGCTTTCAGCTTCTGGCAAAGGGTCAATCCAGTTCTTATTAAGGCCCGTCGGCACGGAGTCCATCTCTTGCTCTCTCTGCAGCATCTTCTGCTCCCTTCTCTCCTTCGCCAGGGCACTTTGCATCATTGCAGCTTGCGCCAAAGAACCATCAGGATTTTTGACAATGCGGACAGGACTTAGATCTCCAAGCGCCCGGCCGTGGCCATGTAAAAACGGCGGCTCTTCTTCTACTAGCTCGATTTCCACGTCCTCTTCCTCGTCGTCCTCACGTGGAAGAATACCAGTTTCCATGTCGAACTCTGGCAACTCGTTTCTGTCGATGCAGGACGCAGCAAGCATCTGCTTTATCTCCCACTTCTCGGGAGACGACAACCTCTGCACGCGCTTCCTCGAACAAGTCTCGTCCTCGTCCCAGTTGCCCTGCAGTTCCAGCAACGAAGTTGGCCTGTCGGGATTGCGCAAATGTTTCTCGTCTTCTTCAGTCTTGGCGACAGCCACCACTGGGTTCAGATCTCTGCCGGTTTCTTGATCGACGTCCTTCATGCTCAAAGAAACCTGAAAGCATCACATTTTAGTCAACGAAATTTAGCAAAGAGAATATATATGTATATTCCTGGATACAGGAATGCTTACGACAACATCTAACTACAGGATTAATGTAAAACTGGTTTCTTGAAACGTTTTAAAGGCGTAAAGTTTAGACGTGAAAATAACGTATAATTCGAAACGTCTTCAGAACGTAAATTTCGGACGTCGAAACAACGTATAGTTCGAAACGTCTTCAGAACGTAAATTTCGGACGTCGAAACAACGTTTAGTACGGAACGTTTTTAAAACGTTTTCAGATTTAAAATGCACGTAAAATAGCAGTTACCTTTTGTCCACCAATATTGAGAACCTTCACCAGGACTTTCTGGCCCCTAGAAACTACATCACTGGCACTGGCAACTCTTCCTTCCCTTCGGAGTTGGGAAATATGAACAAGTCCCTCCCATCTGCGTTTCAAGCCTTCCAGCTGCACAAAGCAACCAAAAGGAACAATATTAGCGACCTTGCCAGAATAAATCTTGCCAACTTCTGGGTCCATGGACATCTCTTCGACGGATCTCGACCGGGATCTATCTGATCCATTTCTAAATGAAGAATGTCTGCCAGAATGTCTGTCTTTGTGATCTCGGGATTTTCTGTCTCGTGATCTCGATCTTCTACGATCTTTCGACCTCTGACTCTTTCTGTCCCTAGATCTCGAACGAGCACGTGATCTAGAATGAGACCGTGATCTATGCCTTTTTTCTTTGCGATTGGACGAACGTGATCTGTGTCTTTTTCTGTCTCTAGATCTACTCCTTCTTGAGTGTTTAATCTTTTTTTCAGTCTCCAATGGCTCACTCTCCTTTTTATTTTCAATGCTAGACTTCTTGTGAGACGGTGCTAATTCTTCCAAGCTTGCCATTGCATTGTTGACTATGTCGTCGTCCTTGAGGTCCTTAGTATCTGCTACCTTCGGCTCCTCATTCGGCAAAGCCAAGCCAGGAAACTTTTGGGCTAATTCATCTTGTTTGATGGCAGACAATGTAGATTTGTCTTGTGTTGGTTTAGAGGGTTTCATGTGCTGTATTATTCTCAAGAGATTGGCCATGAATGATTCTGAAAATTCTGCTCCATTTTCTAGGAGAACCTTCTTAAATTTCTCAAAGGTACTATTTTTCTCTGCTAAATGAATAATGAACTCGGCCAAGTCCTTGTCGTTCAGTCCCAAATGATTTTCCAATTCGGTGCAAATCTTTGATACCAATGACAAGTGTTCGAGCTTCGCAACCTCGTCCATATTTAATTATTTACGTGTGATACTAACTCCAAAATATAAAATTAGACTAATGAACAGTTCTAACGTACCACATGTCCAGAATCACGTTTTGGAAAAATGTTTACACACAAAACGCGAAAACAACACTCACGCATTCGACTGCATTCTCGATTGTAGAATGAACAACTAAAAATGGCGTCCAGACTACGGGGCTCTCAAACAATAAATCACGTGACCATAGAGAACAAAGGTGGCGCCATACGATAAATTAGGTTTCTCTTTTATCGACTGAGTAATATGAAACGACGGTAATATGAACCGCCAATTGAGAATCTTTTCAAATATTGTAGAACATTGTTGTTTTTCATGCAAAATTTGTATTGATACTTTCTTATCAGTTTAAAATAAAACCATTATCTCCGAAAACATCTTTATTTCTCTCCTACGTTCCCACGCATTCAACACATTATCCCAGGTGTACCCCCTTAATTCATTAAATACAGGGGGTGGCCAGCACCCCATATGTTTCACGATCGTCGCCCTGCAGTTACCCAGGCGACCGTGAAACCTGCAATAAAATATGTAGAAGTAAACGGCCTCCACAGTCTCAGTATTTGTCCGATCATGACGAAGGAAATGATAAATATTTGCCATCCAATGATCCATGGTAAACCGCCTGCGAAGAAATCCTTTCCTGCAAAGAATCAAGGAGATGTCCTCCACGAGAAAAAAGTTAAGGAGATGGAAGTGGAGAAGAAGGCGGATCACAATCAGAACATCATTGAGTCATCGAATCTCTCTTTGGATCAGCTCTGTGACATGATCACTGTGATTGAAAAGGACATTACTGGCGACGTCTCAGAAGTCGAAGAACATCAGGTTTGTGACAGAGGTCTTTAGATTCGCTTGAAGAAAATTTACATCTGTGCTGCGTTCTTAGTTGGAGCCTGAAAAGGATGACTCTAAGAAAAAAGGATGCAGCAAGACTACTTACGAAGACATAATGTCCTTCCTGATAAAACTTGAAGAGGGTAGCTGAGCAATATAGTAATTGAATAAAGTAGTCCAATATTCATTAAACTTTTTCATTCTGGACTGAGTTATGTAACACTGCAGGTTCTTTGGATGAAACGAAAGCGAACGTACCAGAAGTGGACCCTGAAATGCTTCAAGAAATCTTTGTCAAGTCACAGACGTACATTTATGGCAATTGCAACGGGTACGAGTAGCCAGGACATTGCTAATTACGACCTTAAGAATTTAACCTTTTTTTTTTTTTGAAGAGTGGTTCCTATGGGGATTACGAAACCCGTTTTTGAGGAGGACTTGGCCACAGCTCGACTGCGGCTGGAAGAGCAAGACGCTACGATAACATTGCTAAAGGAACAATTAAAGTCTGAGAGGAAAGCAAGCTACGAGAAGCTCGAATCTCAGCGAAAGAGCAGCGCTTCCAAGCTGCATGCCCAAGAGGACAAATACAAGGCTATTGTCAAAAGACACCAGAAGTTCATTGAACAGCTGATTGCTGAGAAAACTGAGCTAACTGAGAAATGCAACTCCTTGGCACAGAGGGTGAAGGATATTGAAGTAAAAATGCAAAGAGATTTGAAAGCAGCAGCTGATAGGCACTCTGTGGAGCTACAGAGGGCCAAGGAGCATTTTGCTGCTGCTGAGAAGATCAAGAGGGAGAGATGGATTGAAGCTAGGACCAGCAAGATCAAGGTTTCAATTGTGATTCCCTTTAAATCTGATATCAGCTATTTTTTAGAATAATTTAAATAGCCGATTACATTGCATAGGAGATGACTGTGAAGGGGCTGGAGCCAGAACTAAGGAACATGATGGAGCAACATACTGAGGAGATTCAGGGGTTGAGAAACGCCCATATGAAGGAATTACAGGATGTGGAACTGCGTGTAATTCGTAGGTCCAATCAACAGCTGGAGCAGCTGCGGCTGGAATTGACTGCTAGCCACGAGAGGATGGTAGCTAACGAGAAGAATATCTTATGGAGCAGATACAAAAACAAGCTAGAAGAACAGGAGAGTCAGTTCAAAGATCAGCGAGTGAAGCTGATGGAAGAGCTACAGGCAGAGCGAGAAAAATCCAGCAAGAAACAAGCTGAACAGAATGCTGAGTGTGAGACTAAGTTGCAGGGGCTGCACCAGCAGTATCAGGTACGATTACAATTTGCTATTTTTTTTGGTTTTAATTGTGAAAAGAGGGTGTTTTTTTAGGGAGAATTGCAGGCTCTGAAGCAACAGCATTTAAACGAGAAAAAGGCCCTTCAGGAGACATTAAAATTGGAATGGGAGGCTTGGATCACTGACTATAAAAGGCAGCAGACCTTAAAGATCGAGAGGATTGAGAGCAGCATAAGAGCTGAGTGCAACAGAGAAAGGGATCGACAAATCGAACTCGTTATTGAACGCCTTGAAAAGGATTCTCGGGAGACGAAAGCAACTCTTCAACAACAGTTTGACTGTAAGCTCAGGTAAAATGAAACCAAAAATCGGTGGAGAATTGTTTGATATCGGTTGCTGGTTGATTCTAGGTCTTTTAGGGAGAAGTTCAACATGGATCTACAAACTGCAATGGATAACGAGCAGTTGCATAAAATGCAGCTGATGCAGGCCAGAGATAAGCTAGACAGAACCGAAGTTTTACTGCAGACCACTGATAGGAAGTTACAGGATTGTACGAACGAGCTGAAGAGGGTAAACGAAACAGTGAAAAGATTAAGCTTGGAAAGAGATGATGCTAAAAAATTGGTCAGGCAGGAAATAGAAGGTGAGAAGAGAGACCTAGAAGGAAAGATTGCATCGCTTTACCAAGAGATCGCTTTGATCAACGCTAACCGGGACGCTTCCTTGGCTCAATTACACAGCAGGTATATTTCTACAACATTTAAGTGATTAAAGCAATATTCATTGCCTCGCATAATGGTGCTATATTTTTAGAATTAAATTGATAATGACTCGGAAGGTCCTGACAATAAAGAACCTCACCAGAGAGCTAGGTGACGTTAAATCAAAGTGCGAGCACTTGGAAAACTTACTGGATCAACAACGAAGAGAATATATTTTAAAAAGTTTATGAACTACCACTTGTTAGTAATTATGCGCTTTATCTCTTCTTGTGCGCTCAGTAGCATTTAAAATATGATACAGTGTTCTTCAAACAATTACGCACGTTGCGAATAATTTTGTTTTATAGAAAACTAGTTTCTTAATTATGCTTATTGTAATTTTTAAATATATGTAGTGAAAAAATTTGCATATATATATATATCTATATATATATATATATATATATATATATATTGGCGCACCTCGTTCTGTATTAAAAGAAATCAATTATAGAACTTTGACAACCTCGGTTATACGCTAATGTTATCGGTAAATGTCCATTCACACTTTCTTCACGATTTGAACGACATCCTCGTCGCACAATACGTGATCCTTTCCCACTTTCTGAGGCTGATGTTTCACAGACGAACCCCAGACAAGGGCGCTAAAATTAAAAGATTATTAGCATGAAGAATGACTCAATGTTTCATTGAAGTTCAAGGCGATTCTAAAGGTACATACTATTTGAACTCTTTCGCAATAGATCTGTGAAGTTTATTGCAAAAGTCTTCGACCGCTCTCTTCTCTCTGTTTAAAACTACAGGAGAATTATAATCTGGAAGTTGACCTTTAGGTTTGGTATAGCTGTAATAAAATAAGATGGTGCAATTAAATTAATAGCTTGTGGAGACAATAAAGCGACCATTCCAAGTACTCACATTCTAACTAGCTGCAGGTAATCCCACATTTTCTCAAGCAGATCGTCAAAGTTCCATTTGTGGTGAGCAGAGATCGGCACACAATGTGGTATTTTGTAAATGATATCTAACTCTTCGATACTGATTTGATCTGTAAACAAGCAAGTTTGAACAATCGTTATTATGTGAATTTATTCGACTAAGCGTCCCTAATTATTACCTATTTTATTGAGCAAATAAATGCACGGAACATAAACGCGGTTTCCCTCTATCACGTCGATTAAATCGTCCGAAGTGGCGTCGTATCGAAGCGTGATATCTCCGTTGTGTATCTTGTACTCTGATAGAATGCTTTTCACAGTTTCCAAGTCCAGTTCAGACTGAGGACACTGCGAAAGAAGAAACGATTTGAAAAACAACTGCATAGCCTGTCCTGTTGTCTAGTTTTAATTTAATTACCGTAGTCTGAAAATTGATGCCACCTTTGTCTTTCTTTCTGAAAGTAATATTTGGTGGTTGCTTATTCAACCTCAATCCAAAACCTTCTAATTCATGTTCAATCAACCTTTTGTGACCAAGAGGTTTCAGTACATCCAAAACAATGAATATTAAACTACAAGTTCTGGCAACTGCAATGACTTGTCTACCTCGTCCTTTGCCATCTTTTGCACCTTCAATAATACCAGGTAGATCTAGTAACTGAAAGGGGGCAAGAAAACCAGAAGGTGAGTCTTAGTTTCTGAGTCATTAATTGTAAATGGTGACTCAAATACCTGTATTTTTGCCCCTTTATATTTTATGCAGCCTGGGACAGTAGTGAGAGTAGTAAATTCATATGCAGCAACCTCTGAATACACACCAGCCAAAGTACTTAACAAAGTAGATTTTCCCACGGATGGAAAGCCTGCAGCAAATGAACGAGTTAGTTCTTGTTGCATATAGAGTATATGGAATTTTTATACACACCAACAAAGCCAATTCTAGCATCACCAGTCTTGGCCACCTCAAAACCTTGTTCACCACCACCACCACCACCTTTGGGAGTGATTAGCTCTCGCCTCAGTTTAGCAAGCTTTGCTTTAAGTAAACCTAAATGACCGGACGTGGCTTTATTTTTTTGGGTTCGGGCCATCTGTCGAAAAAATCGTTTTATGAGATGATATACGAGGGAACGTATATCTGGAAAAATTTCATGGTGGACGTAGAGGTTACCTCGGCCTCAATCGAGGCGATCTTCTCCAATATCGTACTCATCTTGGATAGAGTTTAATCAGTTTTCGTTAACTGATATCTAGAACACGCTTTCTCTTTAAAATCTCTCAAGCTCTTCCATTACAAATCCCAACGATTACTCCTTTCTTCCGTTAGCTTCGCACGTGCTGACAATTTACACGTACTCTGTTACTTCCACACGTTTCACACAATGGAAAATGGCTAAACACATAAAGAAGTTCGCATTAGTAACGGTAGCGCCATCTTCAAAATTACAGCTTTGGAACATAAGAACAAGAAGTATAATGTAACCTACGCAACGCAAATCCTACAATATGCAGATCCTAAGTTTCTGTGAGAACGCGATAAGGTAACGCAATATAATAACAACGTTTTAATTGAAATATTTTGCTCTGCAGTTATTGCATCAATACTTTTTAAGATGTCAGTGTCGACATTTTAAAATTTATTCTAATCTATTTTATAAATGAAATTCATTGACAAGTTACAATACAAAGTTGAAAGAACCCATTGCTTTTACAGTATTTCCATTTTATATGACTTATTACGATTTATGCATACGAAATCTAATCTTTTCACTCGTACTACGATTACACTTTCAACAGTTTTACAATACAAACTGATAAGGTAAAAATGATCTAGAAACGCGATATAATAATTTTTAATGGTGCGGGAAGTTAATGCAAGTTATGTTAAAATTTTCGATCAAATATAAAGCTAAGAAAATTGATTAAATAGAAATTTACATTATCGGACACAAATTTTCAAGCCGCTGACTAGCGCCAATGCATGCAACGGCAAAAAGTTCAATTTGTTAGCCAAATTACCGATAATTATCGACAAACGGCTGCAGGACGGTAAATGTCTTGAAATTGATTGCCAGCGCCATCTGTCGGTAAATAGTAGAATTGTTCGGTCGGTATTTGGCTAACAGTTTGGGCGTTTTGCCGCTGCACGAAATTGGCGCTATTCGGCTGTTTAGGAGCAGCAGAAAATTCTTGCCGCGATTTGCATGGTTCTTTATGCGAGAAGCGGCACGAATCATTTGCTTCAGTTTTCAGTATTTGAACAAAAAACAAAAAATCGTTTAAAACTAACTAATTATGTTTCAAATATGCGGGAAATGATTGGAATCGCATTGTTAGAGGCCTCTTATATGTTTTCCAATCATGAAAGCGCACATATTGTACTTGTGATTTACGTTATTAATACTTTTTCCAGTGGCAATGTCAAAATCGGGGTTGCACTCTATAAATCGATGTCGTTCAATCAATCATTAAGAATATTTTAGGAAGTTACCATTTTATCCAATGCGTGTAATGTGTACAACATTACGAAATTTGAATTTTGAGAACTGCAAAGTGCTCCTGCAAAAGATCTAGCGTACGGAAAGGGAGGAATGACAAAGTTGGGAACATAGCAATCGCGCATTCGGTAAATCGAGCGATAATAAAATAGCGGCCGATCTCTTTTTAATCTCGTCTCGAACGCCTGAGGCGAAGATCGCAATTACGCGTGGCAATTAGGACGTCGATGAACGATCGGTTTCGCGGGACCGCGTTCGCCGGGATCGCGGGTCGATCCGAAAACGATGACGAACGAGGAGAAAGGGATGTTGGGACGGCGCGCCGCGGCGCCGAGAATACTCGCGTGTTTCGTAAAAAGAAAAGCGCGAAAGTTCGGTGGTTGTCTCGACGTAACAGGTGGTTAAACTGCTGTAAAACAGCTACAAGGTTTGAGAAGGTCAGACTTTGGCGTCGAGAGAAAGTAAAGTCGAAACTACTATTACCATTACTGCTGCAACTACCGCTGCTACCGCTGCTGCTTCTGCCACTGCTGCCATTATCGTTACATACCTCCCCCGGTGGACCCGGAGACTCCAGGAGGACCACCCTGAAATTGACACCTCATCGACGGACGACGCGAAGACGCGTCGAAAGAACAAAGTGTCTCGGCCAGACGGAATCGCCTGAATGGTCTCGAGAAAGACCATTCGCGGACAAAGTTACGTTATTTCGATGCTCTCCTTGGACTGCCGCTCACCCCGTCGGACTGCTATGCTCACAGGGATATCGTGAGGCAAACTGCAAAGTTCATCCGGAAGATGGTCAGAGAGGCTGTCGTAGCAGGTGAATCAAAGACACCGTCGGTTTTGTTTCGTTTCATACACTGTTTGTTCTAAGTCTTCGCCAGAAGGACCTCTCGAGTATCGTACAACAAAAGTGAAGAGTAATAAATTAATGGAACGTTTCGTCGTTTTATACATCCGCCTTGTCCTCCGAACGCAATAAGGCCGAACCGAAGAGACGGTGGTGGGAGCCAACGTAAAATCACAAGATCCAGAAAAGACAGAGCGATACGGAACCGAGAAACGTGGAACGGGGACTGGGCGCTCTCGTGTCTATACATATATATTTATGTTACAAGAATGCTCGCTCGACATATATTATAAACATATATCTGACCGATACATTTATAATATACCGAACGATGTCCTAAGTACGTCGGAACGAGGAATTCGAGTGGTATCTCGCACACGCCGGTCCTCCACGCATTCGATCTGAACCGCGACCGGTCTCTCTGCAGAGCGTCTCACCAACGCTTGTATACACCTAGTCAACATCAAAATAAATCTATACTCATCGAGGAGGTGGGATGGGGGGTTGGGGATCTATGTACACGAGAATGCTCTCGTCGCAGCGTTCGTTCCGCGAGGCGTTCGTCAACGGATTGTCTCAGCGAGTCGGGGGGAAACAGTTTGGTCTCGTCTCGAAGAGTTTGCGTTGTCTCGAATCCGACGATCACTGTACCGAACGCACGCGGCGGAGGCCGCCGAGATCACTGTGTTCACAAGTTCACGAATTCACCAGGGCCTCCACATACCCTCCTCGTCCTTTATCGGCTGCTGGGGCAGCGGTGACGGGGATCCGATGCCGGTGACGAAATCGCTGCTGCTGGCGTGACTGGACGGCCTGTCGTCTTGCGGGATGGGCCCCTCGGCTGCCAACCGGATGGTGAACTGTTGCTGATGCTGGCTGCCGGCGGCGGTCTTCAGCTTCTTCGAGGTGGTGGTGAAGTCCAGCGGCTGTTCCGGCTGCAGCTGCTGCTCGAGCCTCGGACTCTTGCTGGACTTGGGTCCGGCGAACGCGGCGCCGGACGCGGACGCAGAGGCGGACGCGGAAACGGAAGCGGAGACGGAAGCGTTGCCGGATGCGACGGCGGCCGCGGCTGCGGCGGCGGCGGTCTGATTCGCCGCCGCCGCGACTGAGGAGGCCGAGTCCTGCCACTCTTGCATGTCCTCGTGGCTCCGCTTGGCGAGCTTGTCCGTCGCTTTGAGCAGGGACATGTTGGTGGCGGCCCAGATCGCCGTCGGCGGGTTCGGTCCGATGCTGATCCCGTTGGCGGCGGCCGCCGCGGCCAGCTGCACGTAGTGGCTGGGCAGCAGGAAGACCACTTGGCCGTCGGGCAGCCGCGAGGGTATCACTTGCACCACCGACAGCATGTTCGAGTTCTGCTGGGAGCCGGGGGCCTGATCGATGATCGGTATGCCCGTGGCCGGCGGCGGCAACGGCGGAGGGGGTGGCGGCGGCGGCGGGGGAGGCGGCGGGGCCGGCGGGTGATGATGAGGATCGAGACCGGCGGGATTCAACTGGCCGAACGCAGAAGCCGGCCGACCGTTGGCGCCGCTGCCGCTGCCAGCGCCGTTGCTGCTGCCGATGCTGCCGTTGCTCGCGTTGCTGCCGTTGCTGTTGCTGCTGTTGTTATTGTTGTTGTTCTCGTCGCCGGCGGTGGTGCTGCTGTCCGGCCGGGCCGGTTCGACGTCCGGGATCCCGGCTTTGATCAGACCGGCCGGATTCAGGGCCGTGCTGCAGTGCGCGGTCGATGCCACGTGATGCTCCAACGGACCGGGACTTCCCGCGCCCGTCACTCGATCCGTCACGCTTCCGGGACTGCTGCCCAATCCGCTATCCGGCCTCGAACCCAGATCCAAGTCCAGCTCCGACACGCAACTGTCCAAGTGACGCAGCAGCCTCTGCTTTACCGCAGGGTCCATCGGCGTCGTGTTCCCCGTGATTATGTCCGGGGCGTCCAGGTATCGACCTACCTGCGGCGTCAAAGTGCCTCTCAGACACCACGCTCTCCTCGTCGCGCTCTCTTCTTCTCTCTACACGTCTAACCGAGCCAACCGAGTTCCAGGAATCGGGCCCTGTCGGTCCCCGTCGGAAGAAAGGGACCCTCGAGGAGCCGATTCCTGGAGCTCCGGTCCCGGAGCAGTACACGTACCTCCCTCGAGCAATCTTGATAGCCAGCCTTGTACCTCGACAGGTCGGGCTGCGCGAGCGAACGCTGCCTCTGCAAGTGGCGGACTGTCAGCTCGAGAATGTCAGCCTTCTCCAGCTTGCTGTGCTTGGTGTTCTCCAGCCGGGCACTGTCGAGGATGAGCGCCTTTAGCGCCGCCAGCGACTGATTGATCCTCGCCCGCCGTCGCTTTTCCATTAGTGGTTTGTTAGCCTGGAACGCGGCGACCGGCCGTCGGAACTGTTATG
>CM052159.1:1218217-1235777 GCA_028455555.1 Augochlorella aurata | reverse complement strand
AAGAAAGAGAGAGGGAGAGGGAGAGATGAAAAATGTTTTACTCACTCGACGACCGTCCGGATGTTTAGGGCTCGGGCTGAGACTGGGGTTCGGACTGGCCGCCGGACTCGGTCCCTGGTGCAGACTCTGCTGCGAGGACTGCTGATGCTGGTGCTGGTGGTGGTGATGGTGGTGATGATGGTGCTGCCTGTGACCGCTGCTACCGGCCGATTTCTTCTCCTGATGCCTCAACGATTGAAGACGAGCGGTCATCTTAGCAGGCCGCGCAGGCCCTCGCCGGTTGTCGCGGTGCCAACGGGAGTCGTGCGGACGGTGTCGTCGACGACGGGGGACGGCGACGGCGACGGCGACGGCGACGGTGACGGGGACGGGAACGGCGACAGCGAGGGCGACGGCGGCGGCAGCGGGAGCAGCAGGAACGGCGCCGGCGACAACAGAGGCGGCGGTCGCAGAGCGTATTTTGATGCCCAGAGTAACCGGCCCGACGCAGCCGAGGCACTCAGCATCTCGCGGTCCAGACAGCTGCTACTTAGCGCGGCGAACTTTTCGTCTGACTCGAGCTGTCTTGTTCCACTCGCAGGCCGACCGCGATCACGCGTTCACGCGTTCGCGCGTTCACGCGCTCGTGGCATCGACGGACGATGCCCCTTCGATACGCGCGCGCTATCAGCTGAGACTGCTCCGGTCCCGTCCGTCTTATTCCAACAAGCTTCTCTCCGGCGCTTCTCGCGCTTCGACCCACTCGCGGGTGAAAGCGCGCGCTTTCCACGCGGCCTCTATGCACGCGACTTCGAGCGACGAGCCCGCAGCCGGAAAGTTTCCTCCGGAGCTTCGCCGAACGCGGTGTCACGTGCACTCGGTTCACTCATGATCACGATCCTGACGGCTCCCATCGGACGCACCGATCCCACCGGTCGCAAACACTGTCGATTAGGTCCTCGCTGCCGGGTTTCCTATCCGGTCTGTCGCGGCGCGAGCAACGCGACGACACGTGAAGCGGACCGAGAGCATCTTCTCGGCGACGACATGCACCGTGCGAGAGAGATCGTCCTGCGAGAGAGACTCGAACTCGGCCTCGTACCCTTATTCGTACTCGGCTCGGACTCGAGGATCGGAACTGGTTCGCGTGTCGACGGAGCGGCGTGTCCTCGTTCGACGAGCGACGGTGACGGACTGCGAGTCGACGAGCGGCGGCTGGCGGCTCTTCGCAGAGATTCGCGCTTGTGTGCGAGTCGTAGGCGAGAAGCCGGGGCCGCGCGCGGAGGATCGCGCGGAGGATCGCGCCGCGGTTGGTCGTGCGTGAGGCGGGGGTCGGTTCGTTCGTGGCTGCTTGCCAGAGCCGCTGCCGCCGCCGCCGCCGCTCGCTCCGCCGCGCCGCGCCGCTCGCTCTGCCGCTGCCACTGCCGTCAAGGGGCCCAGAGGGAGGATGAGGCGAGCTTGCCCGCTCACGCGCGCCCTTGCCTGCGGCTACGTGCGCTTTTCCCTCTTCCCTCCCCTGCCACTCTCTCTCTCTCTCTCTCTCTCACTGTCTCTCTTTTTCTCTCCTTCCTCTTTTCTCTTTCCCATCGCCGCTCGCTCGGCCCTCGTCGCTCTTCCTGCACGCGTGCACGTACCTGTGCTCCTCGCGCGTCCGCCGTTCCCAGCGGGCACCAGCCGGCGAGTTTCACGCGACCTACCTTGATCTCTTTTTCCCTTCCTTTCTTTTTACCGACCCCCTCCCCTCCGCCCTCGACCCTTTATCGCTCCACCGGCGACAATGGATTTCGGTGGCCACGGTCCTCTCGCGCGAGAATTACGCGAGCCTCTCGTCCTTCGAACCTCGGGTCTCGAAACGTTCCAACTCCTCTCTCTCTCTCTCTCTTTTTCTCTTCTTTTTCTCGGATCGCGACGAAGAAGTCTCGAAACGTTGCAACTCCTCTCTCGCTCCCCGATCGCATCGTATCGAAGCAATCTCAAAACGTTGCTCGAGACTCCCGTCGTTCCTAGATCGCACCGTGTCGAAGCAGTCTCGAAACGTTTACGACTCCTCCCGGTCCTAGATCGCGCCGAGCAGTCTCCGATCGGCGGAACTACTAGGCGAGTCGAAGCGACGAGCTTCTTTATCCAAGCTATCGGTCGCTGCAATCGTTCGAGTCGAACGTCGGTTTACCGATTCGATAACAAAACTGCTGGGCTCGGGCCCGAGCCGGTTAAAGCGCTTGCAAACACGATTATAGAAGCGATTATCGCTGACCGTCGTTGTTCCGCGTATCGAATGGTCGCGAAACTTTTTCGAGGGCCCGAGAGCGAGCGAAGAGAGAGAAAGAGTGCCGACGAAAGTTGCCACGGCGGCCGCTTTTAGGAGCTAAAAACCTAATCGGTGGTCGGACCCGATCCGTCATCGTCTATCGCGGTTCGACCATCGCTGTCTATCGTCGGATCGGTGGTCTCTCTCTCTCTCCCTCGTTTTCTGCGTCTATATTTCGCGGTGGTGGGTTGGCGTCTCACGCGACGAACGAAAAGGCGGCGATGGTAACGGTGCGGCGACAGAGGGAAAGAGAGCGAGAGAGCGAGAGAGCGAGAGAGTCGTGTGCGTGCGACTGGATATGGGTGAGGATAACGCCGCGATGCAGGGAGTTACGACGACTCGCCGAGGAAAGGTGGCGGAGGGGTGTGGGCTGATGATGGCTCGTTGTCGGTGCTGGCACGGCACGAGCCAGCACGGCGTGGTCTCGCAAAGTGGCGTGGCGCGGGGCCGACAAGCGAGGGCGCCAGAGAGAGACAGGGAGAGAGGGAGAGAGAGAGAGAGAGACTCGGCGTGGCGCGACACGGCGCGGCGTGGCATGGCTCGGCTCTGCGCGGCGTGGCATGGCATGGCTCCGCTCGGCTCGGCCGCGGCGGCGTGGCCCGAATCGACTCGCCTCGTCTCGCCTCGCCTCGCCTCGCCTCGCCGCGGCTGGCGCGCGCTGGTCGAGAGTTCGAGGCAAGTACCGTCGCACACACAGGGGCAAGCTCGATCCGTGCTGTTCGGCTCGTCGAGGCGATGAGCCCTCGAGGCGGGCGGCGGCGGGTGGGCGCGGGCGACGGGTTGCGGGCGGATCGGCGTCGGGGGCGGGTAGCGAGCGGGCGGCGAGCGGGCGGAGGGCGGGTGGCGAGCGACTGGCGGCGGCCAGCAAACGATAGGCGGCGAGCGACGAACGGCGAGAGGCGAGAGACGGGCGGCGGCCGCTTTATAGTTGATAGGACGGGACAGAGAGCCGCGCCGCGAGCCCGAGAGAGACGGATCGAACGGATGGACCGAAGAAAGAGCGAACCGTGGGAGGAGGCTGGCTGGGAAAGCGATGAGGCGATGCCGCTCGAAACGAGAGCCAGCGAGACCCTCCGGGGGCGGAGAGGAGACCGAGGGAGCGCGCGAGCCGGTAAGGCGACGGCGGACCAGAGAGAGAGAGCGAGAGAGAGAGAGAGCATGAGAGAGAGGGGCAGACGTGGGGAGCGGCAGAGCGAGAGAGGAGAGAGGCAGCGGGGGCTGCGGCCAAAGGGGCGCAGGGCCGGGGGAAGGTGTCCGTCGGCACGCGCGGCGCGAAACGCTCTACCCACGCAACCTACTGACGTGCATGCGAGCGGGTTTGTATGGGTGAAAGAGCGTGCGTGTCAGGCTACCGGCCTGCCTTCCTCCTGCCTTCCTCCTGCCGCCTCGCGCCTCCTCGTGCCTCCGCCTGCCTCCGCGTGCCAACGTTCCGGCCTGTCGGCCGACCGCCGCGGCGTGTCAGCGTGCCGTTTCCTCCGCCTACGCGCGACACCGCCGCTGTCGTGCGTCCGTGTGCTCGAGCGCGACAAACCGACGTCGCGCCGCTCTGCACGCGCCGAGACCCAGGCCAGCCCCGGTCAAATCTTCCGCCGTTTCCTGCCTCCGATCCGTCCTCGCGCCCTCCAAGATGCCACTACACCACCTCCCTCCTTTTCGTTAATCTCGAACACGTGGGAACATCGCATCTTCCAACCGCCACGGCGATCCAGGAAATCACCGAAGTTGGTCCAACCGATCTTTTCGCATCGTTTCGGTATCTGCGAGAAAATGTCGGAAGAACGTCGAGAACCGACCGTATGCGTCTTGACAGCGCGATGCTTTTGCTTCCAGCGAAGCCTAGGGAACTTGAGAGTGCAATAGAACGCGAGCATGAGAAAGACTCTTCTTAGAACTAGAATTTTATCCGAGCAGGTCACTCTGATCGAGTACTGTACACCTCGGGTTAAAATAAACGAGACTTATGGGGATAGCGTTAGGGAAATTGTAATTAATAGTTAAATATTTTCGCGCGAGTAGATGTTGGTTCAAATGTTAGTAGATATTTCACGTTCTACACCTTTATCGCGGCTTTATTTCTCCCCACCCACGACCTGCCTCGCACATCGCAGCGTGACGAAAGGGGGTACAAAGTACAGAGTTCCTTCCTGGGATTTCGGGAGTCTCTCATATGCTCGACGCAAGTTGCAAATGAAACCCTGAAATGGTCCGAGACACGAACGAAATCATCCGTCGCGTATCGGCGAAGTAGAAACGGATCGCGTTAACTCAGACCAGAGCTTCTATCGCAGTGGATGCGGTCGCCTTAGCCGCTTGAGAGATAACGAAGAGCGACTCGACGTCTGCGAACGAGCGTCGATCGATCTGGAAGCGTCGGCGGCAGAGGGATTAGCGATTTGGCCGCGGATCGATAGTTTTTCGGTATCGGTGGGTCTCTAGGATTCCGCGGCTGGTTCCGGCGTTGGAATCGTAACGATCCGGCGTGTTACGGGCAATTAATAAGCCCGCGTGGCGTCCTGTCGTTTTGCGTCGCCTCGTCTCGCCTCGCGTCGCGTCCCGTCGAACGGCAGTCGCCGAATTAAACGGCGGCGCGGCGCGAAGCGGAGCAGAAGCGGAGCAGAAGCGGATCAGAAGCGGAGCAGAAGCGGAGCAGAAGCGGACCGGCATGGCAGCGCGAAGGTTTAATTGGCCCGAGAGACCCGTTTTCCCTAGGAGGGAGAAACTAGAAGAGAAGGCGAGTGGAAGGACGGCAGGCTCGGCTCGGCTCGGCTCGGCTAGCAGACTTCCATCGGCGCGCTCTTTGGAACTGTCGTCTCCATCGGGTACCACTCGATCGATCGACGGCAAACTCAACGTGCCGCGTACTTTTCACGATAAGGTGCAGGATAGAGGAGAGGAGGTTGGGCGGGACGAAGACAGCCGGGCAGAAGGAGGCAGGCGGCGGAACGAGGATGGAGATCGAGGAAAGAGGAAGGAGGAACGAGGATGGAGGAAAGGAGGAACGGCGGAGGGAAAGAGCGAGTTTGCCCGGTGGCTTCGGCATTGATCGTTCCCAGAAGGAGAGAAGGAGGCGAGAGAAACGAAGAAGAGGCGTACACGAGAAATTCGAGACGCCCGGCGTCGCCCGGCGGCGAAACGTTATCCGGTATGCAAGAAAGGACGTCCTCATTAGCGAGACCCGACGTCGTTTCAGCTCAACAGGAGCGATCGTGCCGCGGCACCGAGCGATATCCCGTCAACCCGGCTTCGTTTGCCGACGCACAACTAGTTGCTCGCGGAACGCTCGCGATTTTATTGCGATACCGCGTTACCTACCGATCGTCCTAATCGCTCGGTCCATCGACCGGCGCCTATGGACAGAAACACACCTGGAAACGCTTCAAAGCACCTCCTATGTTTCACGACTTGCCTCGAAATTTAAAAAGAAAAAGAACTGGACGGATAGTTGGTTGATCATTTGGCCACGATGTGGTATAATATCGAATCTCAAAAAAGCCCGCCTCAAAATTCATAACCGAATAAGAAAATTTATCTATTCACATTTTAATATTGACGATAAGAGAGCAGAATTTGATTCCCATTTATGAGAGAAAAATTGAAGCACGGCAAGCACGGCTGATCCAACTATTTGCAGATGCGTGCAAAATTCCATTTTTCGAAACGGATTTAGTAATATTCGGTAATGCAACTGATGCCACTACGTACGGTAAAGTCTTGGCACGTCAGTAAATTGCATGCTACTAGATGCAGCTATTGGGATAGCTACAGCGACGCTTATAATTGTTGACTTACAATTAGAGCAGTTTCGTACGAAAGAATCTTGTACTGGAATTACGTGTTTCCAAAATTCATTTATATCGTACATTGAACATTCGCTAATAAACTTTATTATTTATTCCGTGTCAGTAAGACCGCGCAGAGTAAAAAGTCTTTCGGGTGCTTTCTGCCCAATGGGGAGACGGTCGAACCTTTCCGCGGTAAAAAGTTGCCTTTCGAGAGGCAGATTCGAGAGACGGCGATCCGACCGGGGAATTTCGTTGAGCCAGAAATTAGACCGGCCGCGAATGCAAGCCCGAGTCGTTTCCGATCGTTACTTTTACGTCGAAGCGGCGACGCAGGATTCCGAATTTTCCTCGGGACGACGGGAGGCTGGCTGGACTTCTCGGACTTCTCGCAGTCGATCGGTAACTTTAGTTTGAGCGGCGCGGCGTCTCTTACCCGGCACTCCGCCTCGGTCGTAATCTTCTTTTAAATCTGGAGAGGAGCCGCACTCCCGCGGCTTTCCGGCCGTTTCCTCGTGTACGTGAACGCGATCTCGCGCTCGCGCTCTCGCACACGGATGCGTGCATATGTGTTGGCGCGGAGCGGCGCGGCGCGGCGCGTTCTATTAACGAGTCTCCTCGGTAAAGGTTGATCCCTAGTGCCGCGATGCCCGACCACCAAACTACGGCCTCGGGTTCGAGTTCGCCGTTAATCCGTTTATCGCGTTACCGCCACCACCGGCCTAGCAACCCCCGACCAGAGCTCTCGCCACCCTCCTCCACCCCGTAGCCACCCCTCGACCACCCCGTAGCCACCCCGTAGCCACCCCGTAGCCACCCCTCCGTTCAACCCCCTGTTACCCAACGACGTACACCGACGGCCACCAAGACGTACGCTCTCTCGGCGCTAACAGGCCGCTCTCGATCTCGCTCCCGCTCTTGTTCTCCCTCGCGCGACGCTATCGCACGCGGCGATACGCATCTCCGACAATGAGCGCGGTCCACCGAGATTCCACCGTTTTCCAGCTCGCTTCGTCCGCCTCGCTCTTTCCCTCTTTCTAGATCCGACTTTCGGCATTGTCCAGTCGCTGCTGCAACGCTCGCCGGGCGAGCCAGTTCGGATAACAGAAGCTTTTCTACGAGCCGAGTACTCGCGAGCAGTTCGCGCAGAGCAGACCCCGCAATACCAGGATCCGGTATCGAGATCAAAGTGGAATTAATCCGTTCTGCCGTCGGAACACTCGCGAGGGATGTTCCGGTGCAGTTTTAGTAGAAAAGATCCGCGAAAAGTAGGGAAACTACGGTGCACGCGTGAAGGATTAATCGGATCTCGCTCGTTACCGTTCGGAACGGTGCCGGGTTATGCTCGCGGAGAAAGGAGGAAGGAGGAAGGATCGAGCGTTTCCAAGTCCGATGCGAGGAAGATAGGCTAGGCTAGCCGTAATCGGTGTAGGCTGTAGTCCGTATTCCGTAGTCGCCACACCCCGAGTCCACCGGTTCTTCCCTCTCCTTCGATGCCCATTGCCTTACCTCTCTCTCTCTCTCCCTCCCTATCTCTTCCTCTCTCTTTCTCAATTTTTCTCTCTCTTTCTCCGTGCAGCTTTCGGTCTCTCTCTTTCTCTCCCGTCGAGGAGGGAAGCGGGCGGAGAAACGAGTAACCATTCTACTCGTTGGTCGAGTCCCCCCGGGAATCCGCAATCCTTGGATCGGCGTCTACGATCTCGCGTCATCCACTCCGCTCCGGTCCGGTTCGTTTCGGTTCGTTTCGCCTCGCGTATCGATCCCGCGTCCCCGAGATCTTTCGAGTGCTGTTGGAATCCCTCGGAGGATCGACGTCCTCGCGGCCCCGAAAACTGTCACCGGCACGATTGATTTCCTTTTCGCCGAGCTCCCGAATCCTTTTGCATCGTTACCATGCTCCCCGGTTATTTCCGGTCGTCGCGGGATATTTTGGTTCGATCATTATCCGCCGTTTGGCTCTCGACCCTGCGTTCGGTCCTTCCGTTCCAGCCCGCTCGCCGTTACTTTCGTCGCGGTAGGGTCCGTTTGCCCGAATCATTGTTCCTCCAACGATGCGTTCAACGTTCTCCGATCTCGATTTCGTACGCGTTCGAGCGTTATAATTAAACGCGGCCAATGCAACGCAATGAAAACGATCGAAAGAACGAACGAGATGCGAGACGGTTCGACGCTCGTCTATAACGTAGAAACAGTGCCACGCATGGTGCATCGAACGATCGCGAACGAATGCGAACGATAAAACGTGCATCGCGTGCCTGCGTTTACTTAGCTGCTTAAATATTAATGATCAGAGAACAGATTGTTACTGGAAGCCTCCGTCGCGAGTCAAGCTCGACGCTTTTTCACTCGACTAGCGACCTCGAGGCGCCGATAAAAATTCGATCGAATCGATTGTAGTTAAAAGAAACTATTGGCTTGGCCAATAAGTCACTCTGCTTTCCCCCCAATAATAAAAGTGTCACGATAGCCAACACCTAAAATTCGCCTCTCGTTACTTGTACGCGAACTCGCTGAACATTCAAAGTCAATTATCTCGACAACGAAGCCTCAACCGAACTAATTTTACCCGTTATTTCCGATTTGTTTTTACCTTTCCCGTAAAATCATCCCTTCCGCGGTTGCACCACCGATGCAACCGATACTACCGACGCTCTCTGCGATAAATAATAACAATGCTAATGCTGGGTAGTTTTATCAGTGGCTAGATCGCAGTCGAGACCGCGAAATGGAGGAAAATCTCGGGCGGTGTTCCGGCATTTTTGAGGGTCGAGAGGTCCGCGAAAATCGCAGGGTCGAGAGCGGGGTCAGGCCGAAGTTCGGCCGGGAAAAATCGGTGGCAGGACAAAGGGCGGATAGTTGGCGGTTTCGAGGGAGAAGTAGTTCGCGCGTGTCGCGTACCTGCGCGGCTCTCGGCGAGCGGAGAGGAGCAGCGCGGCGCCGAGCGGAGCGGCGAGGAGCGGCGAGGAGCGGCGAGGAGCGGCGAGGAGCGGCGCGGCGGAATGCCATTAGCTAAATTGCGAGGTGTCTGCTCGTTGCGTCGCTCTATTACCTCCGAGCCGCTTTTCACCTTTCAGGGTTTCCTGCGCGAGGCCGTGCCCTATCGTCTTCTCGTTCCCGGCGTCTTTCGACGAGGAGAGGAGCGAGCCCCGCGGCCACTCGCGCCGGCAACGCGGAGAGAGAGTTCACGGTTCGCCGGTGGATTTTCGCGAATTCGAAGGACGCTGGCCCGGCGGACGCGAGCGGCCGTGATCGTGTGGTTCTGCGGTCGTGCGGCCGTGCGTGGGCGTGCGACCGCGCCGCGCCGCGCCGTTTGAAAGTGAGCCGTTAAATTATTCGCGGCGCTTTCGAGCGACAAATGGACCAGCGAGACGTTTTAAACAGTCTCGAGAGTCGGCCGTCTATAAATAGGCGGGTTAAGGAGACGGATAAAATTAGTATTCGGTATTCCGCGATACGTTATCCTTCCGCCGGCCGATACGAAGTTCGATCGGGGTCCCCTAATTACCGGACTCGCAGGATCCCGGGATTTTTCAGACGCTGCGAGCTGATCAGCGACCACGTTTTTACCACTTTGAGACGGTAGTTGCCTCGGTTTTCTCCACTTCTGTCTTTTAAATCGGTGTTGGTTCTTCAGAACCGATATCATACGCTTTGAAATAATATAGAGAAGATGTTCAACTGTAATTGAAATTGGTATTCTTTTACCAAAGAAAACGTTTAATATCCTTCTCCGAAGTTTTCTGGGCCAGTTCAGCCCCGGTCAATACGTTATCGCGATACACTTGCAGCATCTTGGACTTTGGACGCAACTATTTCGCAGCATTTCGACGCGTGCTACAATTTCGGCGGGATACCGGATCGGCTGCCCGGACGAACAGCCCGTTTCTCGTGGAAAGGGTCGGATAGTTCGGTTGGCCGACTCCTGGTCCGAGGGTGTCGTCTTGGAGGGTCGCGTTTTCGTTTGTAGAATAGGGCACGTCGGAGCGGAACCGCGTCGGGCAGAGGGCAAGAAAAGCGTGCCGGCTGCTTAGCAGTGTACTTGGGTGGTGCGCGACCATGGAATATTGATATGTAAATATAGCAGCTCCGGTAGCATCGATGGTGGTAGCGGCGGTGCAACGGCGGTTATAGGAGCGCTAGCAGGTTAACGAGCGGCTCGCACAGTGCCTCTCTCTCCTCTCCGCTCCTCTCCTCTCCTCGCCGCTCCGCCCCGATCCGCTTCGTGCCGCGCCACGCCGCTTCGTGCCGCGACGGAGGGTAAAGAGCCGGGGGTGGTGGAGTGCGGGTGGCTAGAAAGGGATGGGAGAGAGCCGTTGGCGAGAGAAGAGACGAGGAGAAGAGAAGGGAAGAGAGGAGAAGAGAAGAGAAGAGAAGCGACGAGAAGAGAAGGGAAGAGAAGAGAAGAGAAGAGAAGAGAAGCGATGGGAAGAGAAGAGAAGAGGAGGGTAGGGAACGGAAAAGGTGGGTTGGGAAGCTCGCGCGAAGTCGTAGGTGGGTTGATGGAGGTCGAGGGTGAGACAGATAGATGGATGGATGGATGGATGGGTAGCTGGCGAGCGCGGGAGCGAGCGGGACCGCGAGACCAGAGGGTGACAGAGGAAGCGAGCGAGATGGGGCGAGATAGGGCGAGGGAGCGAGAGAGGAGGAGAGCGAGAGAGCGAGAGAGCGAGAGAGCGAGAGAGGAAGAGAGGTTGCCGAGTGGAAAGGGGGATAGAAGCAGTGGCAGCGGTAGAAGCGGTAGCAGGAGACCGATGTAGAGTGAGGGAATAGCGGGATGGGTGAGCGAAGAGCCAGGGTGTGGGGGAGTTGGGTCGCTGCCGGCAGTATAACAGAGACGGTCGGGCGTGCCGCGGAGCGTGCCACCAAAGGGGATGAGAATTTTCCGCAGCCCGGGAAATTATTGTCGCGAGCCGCTCCGCGCGAAATATTTTGAAAAAATCAGCCGTCCGGCCGAGAAATCTCGTTCGAACGTCGACACCCCGATCGACCTCCGCCCCTGCTAATCAGAGATACGGATTTTTTCTCGGGAGCCCGCGAGGAGACGGAAGAGGAAGGTGCGCCGCGCGGCAACCGGACAATAGCAAGTCGGTGGCGCACAGGGACATGCCCTGCGGGACACGGCATGGAACGGGGTGGTCGGAACGGGCCGCGGAAACACGGAGAGGGCGGGAACACGTCGGTCGAGCGAGGGTTGCCGAGCTGCGAGCTGTGCGAGCCGCGCGAGCTGCGAGTTGCGAGCTACGAGCTACCAGCCGGAGGACGGGGTGCGGGGCGCGGGGTGCGGGCTGCGGGAGGGTGACTATGCCGCTCCGTATGTATGCCTTCCCACGGACGGACTTTTGCGATTGTGGGCAAGCCCGACCGAGCCCGCCTCAGCCGCCTCAGTCCGCCTCAGTCCGCCTCAGCCCGCCTCAGCCCGCCTCAGCCTGCACGCGCGCGTCACTGAAACCGCCACCCGCCGCCTCGCCTCGTTTCGCCTCGTCTCGCCTCGCCTCGCCTCGCGCCACACCGGTACGCTATCTACGACGGCACCGAGAGACGACGGCTATCTTCCACATAGACGAACACCTGGAACGGTGGCTGGGTCGCGTAAAACCTCTCTATGTTTCGCCCTATTCCAGCCGCCACCCTCTCCGGTTAGATCCTTTTCCACGAGGATCCAAGGCGAACGCTTTCCCCGGAAACTTCGGCTTCCCCGATCGCTCGCTTTCCACCAGTCTCTGCGACTCGCTGAAAAGGCTCCACGAAGAAGCATTAGAAATAGGACCGCGCGCCATTTTAAATTTTTTTCCTCGCGTGCTAAGCAACCTCCTACGCCTAAAATACGATTCCGTAAAATTTCAGACCTCTATTCCCACCTGTATACCCGTGCGCCCGTAACTTCTTCAAAGATTCACAGATTTACAACGTACCTAAAAATAAGGGACATCGGAGATTTCTAACGAATCGTTAACACTATGCAACAACGTTTTATCTAAACGGTTATCTAAAGCAGATGGAATTTGTACAACATTGTTCTTGATCTTTTTTAAGCTGGTACAAAATAGTTTTTGTCTTCAACCCCTGGTAACTGATCTGAAATCCTAAAAAATTCTTGAAAAATTCTCTCGGATGGAACTAGCTTGCACCTTCATTTTCATTTATATATCGTCTAAACATCTCAGGTACCGACCAAGAAAATTAAAGTCAAACTTTCGGTCCCTTAAACGAAAAGGCGGAGGTCTAAAATTTTACAGAATCCCATTGTAGGCAACGAACATTGTTCGGCTCGTAAAAAGTAGCGAAAAACGGCGGGGTGCCGGTTCCTCGTGCTTATCCTGCTAGAACCTTTCCTTTTGCCTCTGGATTCTCGAAAAAGAGAGCGCTCGAGCCGAGGACTCGCTAGAATTTCGTGTTTTCGATCCGAGTTCCCCTATCAAACGATTCCTACTCTCGTCGAACGCGGACAAAAATTAGCTGCACTGTACAGGCCGGTTCGACGTAGGCAGCGAACGGCGATCGAGAAAATTGAGCTCGAAGCAGACTGCCGAGCCTGATCGCGAATTGACGACGATCTTCACGATGTGCGAAGAAGCTGCATTCCTCGGTCCAAAAACAGCAGCGTATGACCGCAACGAGACGGCGCGGTCTAACGATTCTACGTGGAACCGCGTTGCACGGTGTACTGGAAAACCGTTTATCTTGGCTAGAAATGAATGATCGAAGTTGCACGTTTTGAAAAATGTTGCTCCTTCTCTCTCTCTCTCTCTCTCTCTCTCTCTCTCAACTGGTCTTTTCTGTTCCTGATGCAGTCAGGATTTCAGTGAACGATAACAGTGGTGGCTGTTTCAAAACGAGACGAGGGCTCTACCGATGCGAACCTGCCGCTTCCCAAATAGCACACGACGACCGAAAGACGTCCATTTTATGTCCATTTTACATCCACTTTACGTCTGAACGTCTTACATCCTAAAATGGACGTCTTTAATACGCCTTATTTCAGATGTTAAAACGGCGTCCAGTTCAGAAAGTCTTTAAGACTTTTTAAAGAGGTCCCGAACAGTCGTTCAAGAGTTCTTGTAGCGCCGAGAACGTGGGGTTCTTGAGGAACGTCAGTCCCGAAAAGCTCGAGGTTCCCGTAACAACGCCACGTTCCAAAACTGTCGATTCCCAGAAATACGAGATCCTAGAATCAGCAGGTTTCAAAAGCGTCTTGCTGCAGAAACGTGAAATTCTGCAAGCGTCAGGGTCCACAAGCGTCAGCCTGAAAAGCATCGGGGCCCAGAACCGTCGAGTCCCAAAACGATCGAGCTCGAGAAGCGTCAGGTACCAAGCAGGAGAGACAAGAATAATTGCAGTTCTCTCGGGGTCTAGCTCTGGAAGGCGCGCTCCTCTGTTATCCGAACCGCGGCGGAAAGGGATATAACCATAATTCGGCGCGGTGGTAACGGCGCGCGAAAGGAAGGCAGGCCGCTCGCGACCGCTTAGAGAGAAAGAGCGAGAGCGAGCGAGAGAGAGGGAGAGAGAGAGAGAATGGGAGAGAGAAGGCTCGAGACGTCGAGAAGAGCGGAGAGAGGAGTGAGAAGAGAGGAGAGTAGTCGTCGCCGAAGACGGAGGCGAGGATCAGTCGAAACGGAGAAAGTAAAAGAAGGAGCAAGAAGAGAGGCGGCTAGGCGAGCATTAAATCGGAGAAAGACGGGGGTCGGGGGTGGGCAAGGGACGCGAAGCCGGGAAGGACAGACGAGTGGAAAACGTTACGAGGGAGATCGGGAGAGAACGCGGCGGGTGTTGGCAGGAGGAGGGAGACGAGCACGATAGCGGCGCTGCGGCGTAACGACGCTATAACGTGAGCCGCCGGGTGATTACCTACCACCTCCGTACCCCGTTTACCCTTGTGCGTCGAATACTGTGCCGTCGCGCCACGCCGCGCTGTGCCGCGCCACGCCATGCCACGCCAGGCCACGTCGTGCCACGCCAGATCCGCGGCGCTCCGCTCCGAGCCACGCCGTATCGCGCCACGTCGCCTCGTCTCGCCTCGCCTCGCGGGAGGCAGCTCGGCGCCACTCCGCGCCACTCCGCGCCGCGCCGCGCCGTGCCACGCCACGCCGAGCTATCGCGTTTGACCGTGCTACGCCACTACCACCCCACGCATCGGTAGCTCTGGATGCCACGCCATCGACCCGGCAGCATTACGCCCTACGAATTCTTCCCCGCCTCTCTTTCTCTCCGTCCCTCTTTCTCTCTCTCTCTCTCTCTCTCTCTCTTGCTCTGCCTCTGCTTCTCTCGGCCTCCGTCTCGCTCGCTCTGCCTCTTCCGTTCTTCTCAGCCAAGTCTGCGGGCAGACACACCGATCGCGGACTCCGGTCTCTTCTAGGTATTGGTATCGGTATTGGTATCGGTGTGCAGACGCCACCGCCACGCTCTGCCTCTGCCTCCGCCTCTGTAGCGGTAAGTTCGACTATCGGGCAACGTCGACGCCGTAAACGCGACGCGATGCCACCCGAGAGCTAAGAGGAGAGACCAGTTTCAGAGCCGAGTAGCCCCCAGGCACACGCACACACGGCTCCATGCGAACCCACGCGATCCCACACGATCTCACACCTCTTCTCTCTCCCTCTCTCTTTCTCTCTCTCCCTCGATCTCGCTCGCTCGAGGGCCGGCGGACATCAGGGGGTGGAACGGAACCAACGCGGACCCATTTCGTCGCTGTCGATCCGCTATCTAGTCGGTCAGCCTATGTCGCGTCAACTCGTGTCCTCCAGGAACGGACGCGTCTCCTGGAGAATCTTTGTCAGCTCTCTGAAACCGTGGCTCCGGGTCTTCCTAGATCCGGGCTCGCTTCTCCCTAAATTCTCCCTTACGACGTACGACTTACACAGCACTATACGACCTCCTGTGCACGAACATCGGGAAATTGCTTTGCAATTTCGAACTAATTGTTCCATGATTTCGCGATTCTATAATCGATGGGTTAACGGTATAAAATTAGACATTGGTTACTGTAAAGATCGATGGAGCGGTAGGCTCGATTATGTATGACTTGCATCTGATTAGTGGACTGCGTACCAAAATGATTAGTTGAAACAGAAAACGGTAGCGTTATTGGAAGAATTGAACAATTCGATTGTTTTATTTATAAATCATTGAGAATATTCCAAAGATATTTTGTTTCCTGTTTACAGCAATCGATGAACAGTTATTGTTATTTCGTTTAATAATCTTCGGTTGATATTTTTACACGAGTCTGTACATTTTCGGCTCGCAGAAAGCTAGAATTCGTGTCGTTCGAACCGGGAGAACGGTCTCCACGAAATCTGCGAAGCTGCCTCTCCACCGTCGAGCGAAACCAACGAAACGTAGCGACAATTCAAGCCTCGGGAGACGCAGAAACGAGACTTACGCCACTGTAAACGAGCTCTCGAACCGCGCATCGTTCGTTCCCCTGCGATAATCGGTCACGAAGATACGACCGTGCGAAGCTAGCCCTGCGGCGAGGAACGCGCGTCAGCGTGAACAGCAGCGTAAAATTTCTAGGATAGAATTGTCCGGAGGTCACCTCCCACGCCGTCCCTCGTCCCTCGTGCCGCCAGCTGCGGCTCGTCCGAGAAGAAAGAAACTGAAACAAAAGCGCGCTGGGAGGGGCGACGTTTTCGCGTGGAACCGATAACTACGGTAGCGGACGAAAGATTAAGATGAAAAGAAAGAAAGAAAGAAAGAAAGAAAGAAAGAAAGAAAGAAAGAAAGAAATTGGTGAAATGCACTTCGGTTGGAAATGTTCGCTGTCCGATGTTTCGGATTGAAAATGTCGAACACGCATCTGAAGATTTCAATAGAAAATAAACTAAATAACTAAGCGACGGCTAGGGGTATAATCAATTTTATATTTATTCAATAAGATGGAATAAATTCCTTTATTGTAGTATTCTGTATTCGATAAAGATATCCTGAATTATGTCAGAAAACGAACCAAAGAATAACCAGCTGCACTAGCCTGTACAATACCCATATGATTCAAATTAAAATTCTCTGTCTTCAATTTATGACTGCTACTGTACCTGTCCCATCGATCTCTGGCTTTTTAACCCTCCGCGTATAACTTTGAAGTCACACACCGATTTATTATGTTCTTTCAACACAATTACAATGTTAACCAGTCAGTCAGTCAAGACATCTTAAAATTTCCGACCATACTATATAAAAAATATCTGGTTCCGTAGCTTCCCCTTGACAATACAGACGATAATGCATCATAATTTTCAACTTCTTCGCTGTTCCTTCCGTCGCTTCTCCCATTGGTTTCCGAGTTCCTGGTCAGGGGCCGCGGAATCTCGATTAATCCGATCGCGAGGTAGACGGGAAAATGGGGTAGATTTTCCGCGTAGCCGCTTATCGGTGCAGAGGGAGAGAGAGAGAGAGAGAGCGAGAGAGAAAGAGAGAGGAGAAGCGACACTAGTCGGATTGGCCTCGTTCTTCCGCAATTTTCCACCCCCTCGCGGAGCAAAATGCCGGCGCACCTACGGTGTTTCCTGCGGGCGAAACGAACGAAGCGCTCCCGAATACGGTTTCCGACAATCTGCCCGAGTCCGAGTGTAATTAACGGGTGCAGGTGCGCCAAGAACAGAGAGCGCGAAAGAGAGAGAGAAAGAGAGAGAGAGAGGAAGAGAGTGGAAGGGAAAGAGAGATAGTCTCCGGTCTGTCTGGATCCCGACCGTCGATCGACCGGTCGCGGTCGTCGCGATAAATAGAAAAGAGGGACACCGCTTGATAACCGGTTGCGGGGGTGTCGGGGTGTGGGGGTTGCAGGAGGCGAGGGACGATAAGCGTGGGCGGTGCGCGACCGAATCCTGGCGCGCGAGTCTCCGAAATTCGATTACTCGCGGCTGCCACGGCACTTTACAAAGTCTGCCGCGGCCGCGTTGTCGGAGACAGAGCCGCGAGAGACGCGAGAGACGCGAGAGAGAGGGAGATAGAGAGAGAGAGAGAGAGAGAGAGAGAGAGAGAGAGAGAGAGAGAGAGGCGAGAGGCGTGGGTGGCGTGGGCGGCGCGGCCGTCACGGCACGCGTCGCCGACAGAAAGGAACTCGCTGCCAGTTTCGTTTGATCGAACGCCGCCGAGTAGTTAACCCTTCGAGGGGCCGCGGGGGGAAACGGCGTCAGGAACGAACCGCGTCGCGTCGAGTCGAGAGGGTTTCGCGCGCGCTGCATTTTTCCAGAATGTTCCCACGCGATTATCTAGGGAAATGGGCCAGTTTTCTACGCAGCTGACCGTTCGGCGAAATACTGCGTCGCAGCTCGCTGGGAAACGCTTTTCTCGATCAGTCAGAACGAAAGACGTGTCACAGGGTTTCTGACGGAGACCGGGCTCTTTCGTACTGTTTGACTGTCTAGCCTATTTTCAGGAAATCTATTCTAGACGCCAACGTTTCTTTTCTTTTTCAATAACGATCCTCTAACGGTCAGTGGGTTAATCCGTTAAACCATAAACGTCTCGAAGCCTGGGTAATTGCTTTAATTTA